>JAKSZT010038756.1:239523-255289 GCA_026826555.1 Tolypeutes matacus | reverse complement strand
AAAAAATAGAGCAAATGTTCATTGTATAATATTAGCAAAATAGCTGCATACATGCAATCAAGAGGGGAAAGGAGTGGAATAAGCAAGTGCTGGGAGATGGCTGCTGAGTGTTTCCCCAGAAGAGCTGAGCAGATTAATTGTTGGATTTGTTTTTTGTTCCCAGTTTGTGAGTTCCTAGTTATGTCTGTTGGGGTGGGAAGGGGATGGTACAGAGATTTTGACACACCTTAAGACAGATGCTTTTCAGTTCTGGGGACCTGTGATGTTTAACTTAATGTGTCAACAGTCAGGTAATGGTGCCCAGTTGTTTGGTCTAGGAAGCACTGGGCTAATTGTAATACAAGAGCATTTCATGGACTTTAATCATCAGTGAATTGATTGCACAGGTGCCTGGTTACATCTACAATCATCTAAGGAGGTTGCCATCAACAATGAATGATGTCTCATCCAATCAGTTGAAGGCCTTAAAAAGGGAAGTGATTTCAGCATTCAGAAAGAGTAATTCTCATCTCTGCTTTAGACACAGCCAACTTCTCCTGGGAACTCATCAAAGACCTTCATTGGAGTTCTTGGTTTGCTGCCTGCCTTGCAGAATTTGAACTCGTGCATCCCCATGGTTACATAAGGCAATTTTATAAAACCTCATGCTATTTACAGATATCTTCTGCTGCTTCTGTTTCCCTAGAGAAACATAACTAATACAGGGCCTCTATACAATTTTCATTTTTGGAACCTTTATTTGAAGATGGGGACTTCATAATCTACATCTCTTTTCTTCTCTCCTGGACAATGCTCTAATGCCTGTTTTCTCACTATGGTATCAGTTCATATTTGTTTCTGAATAAATGGGTGAATCTCACCAACGATGATTTGAGTATGCTGTGGCTACTTGGGGAATATTTGAATTAACCAAAGATGACCATTTGAGGTGTGCACTTGAAAAGGAAGCTCCTGGTCTCAACCAAATTTGGAGTGCATTATTTGATTGATATTCAGAAGTTCTAAAGGCTGTAATGATTCTAAAATAGCCTCTTTAAATGATTACTTATAGCATGCTGCTAGATGTTTATGGTAGAAAAAAATTTTGTAACTTAACAAAATTGAGTCATTTCTGACAAAATTGATTTCAACAGTAATTCAGGTTTGTATAAATTGTCAACTTAAAGATAGAGTACAAGATCTGTTGCCACCTTAAAACTTTAGGCTTCTGCTAAATTGAGCTTGCATGGTATGCAGGATAGGATTTTGTTGAGAAAATAAGAGAATAGTTATTTCCTAAAGCAAAATCATTGGTTATTGCAAAATTTAAAAAAGGGAAAAATATTGGATAAAAATTGAATGAATAGGAAAGTTGCAAATGGTTTGCAGAAAAATAATTTTGTTTTTCATGGTCATTGTTGGATAAGATATAATGGGGATTTCAATAAGATTTTTATAAAGAGCATATACATGCAAATTTGAAATTTGGTTTTCTCCATGTTAAAATGACAACATTTTCTGGGATTATTGGTCTGCTCTTAGTAAGAAGTTGTTAGAAGGTTTTTGTTTTTGTTTTTGTTTTTTACCTTCTGAGTAATTGGCCTAGAAGGCATTTATTCTGTGTCTTATCACAATAATTCTCTGCCCTGCATGTGACTTTAATATGAATGCAATTTTTTAAGAGAATCAACTTATCTCCCTTTTGAGATAACTATTTTTGTAAAGCATAATATTACCTCCAGAATACTGTTTTAATCTTTCATTGTCACTTTGGTTAAATAAGGAGCCAAGTCTTGTTAACAGTGACCTATGACCTTATTTGACATATATTACAAACCTCCTGTCAATTTTGATATTTCACATTCCCTCAATCAAATCCTAAGTATGTCTCCTTAATCACAGATTTCTGAAGGGGTGCTAGAAAAAAATGTTCTTTTACCTTATAAGAAGAGAAATGTTAAAAGTTGTTAGGTTTATTTGATATGTTGGGACTTGCTTGGGATGTCCTCTCAAATTAAAAGAAATTTTCTAACCTTCTGTTGGTTAAATTTGAGTGAGTAAAGAAGTTATTGATATAAATATTTCAGAAATGATACAAAGTTCCTAGAGAGTTGTTAACATCTTACTGTTCATGATATGCACTGGTACAGATTTGCAAGATATTAGACAAGAGTATAGTGCTATTTTTAATAATTTAAATTATTCTTTATAAAATGCTACATACTACAAAATAACCAAGTTTTGTGGTCAGTTACATTGTATTTCTCTGGTGCTTCCCCGAAAGAGCTTGCCACTTAGCTACAGATCAGAGCTTTGTCTTCAGCAAAAAAAAAAAAAAAAAAAAAGAACTTTAAATGAGAAGTAATGTTAGTATATAAGCCTTGCTCCATGTGTCCATTTCACAAGATTTGTGAATTGAAAGTGCAA
Source organism: Tolypeutes matacus (assembly GCA_026826555.1). NCBI lineage: Eukaryota > Metazoa > Chordata > Mammalia > Cingulata > Chlamyphoridae > Tolypeutes > Tolypeutes matacus. Next base: position 252,883 of record JAKSZT010038756.1, on the reverse strand, counting down.
GCTGGGTCAAATAACTTGCCAACAGGGCCATTTTAATCTTTAAATGGACATCATACAATCTCCACCACCTCCAACTTTAATCATATACCCAATTACAATTAAACTTATCATTGTAAGTTTATGAAAATCAAAATAAAACTGTTAAGAGTCCTCACAGGAGACATGGGGAGAAACCCATGGAATATTCCAGTCTTTAGCTGGGTGCAGTGGCTAGACCATGCCCATCTGTGTAAGGGCAGTAGCTGCTTGTATTGGTCAGCCAAAGGGGTGCTGATGCAAAATAGAAGAAATCTGTTGGCTTTTATAAAGGGCATTTATTTGGGGTAGAAGCCCACAGTTAACAGGCCATAAAGCATAAGTTATTTCCCTCACCGAGTCTATTGCCACATGTTAGAGCAAGATGGCTGCCAGCATCTATGAGGGTTCAGGCATTCTGGGTTCCTCTCTTTCTGGGGCTTGCTTGTCTCTGGGCTCAACTCCTTTGCTAGCTCCAAAAGGTCAGCTGTAGACTATCAGACAAATGACTCTGTCTTTTCAGGGCTTCTGCCATGTCAAAGATCCATCTCTATTCCTCTGTGTTCTTCTCTTGTGTGTTCACTTCCCAGGCTCCAGCTGAAAACTCAGCATCAGAACTCCAACTCTTTCCTTTGCCATGTCTTTTATCTGTGAGTCCCCACCCACCAAGGGGCAGGGACTCAATGACCTACTGATGTGGTCCAATCAAAGCCCTAGTTCTAATTTAATCATGCCCAGGTAAAGACCAGTATACAAACAAAATCCAATATCTATTTTGGTAATTCATAAACAATGCAAAACTACTACACTGTTGGGAGATTACATGAGGTGTCAACTGACTTGGTCAGGGGACATACTTCGTGGTTAATAGAGCACACCATTTGCCGATTTCTAATCTCAAGAAAAACCCAGCATATGTCAGCTCACAGGCTGACCTTTTATGAAATCATATTGCTCTCTCCTTAAAATATCCAAATCCTCCACTGTAATACTTTAATTCTAGTACTCTGTTGCCCATGCCCGAAGAAGGTGAGCCTCAAGATTTTGAGGTTCCTGTTTCTCAGTTATCTCCAGAACCAGATTTATCAAAATACAGACACACACACACAAAACAAACAAACAAAAGACCTTGATAAACCTGGCTTAGATCTTATTTTTAGATGTGTCTTGCCTTAAAACAGAAACAGATAATTATGAGGCAGATTATGTAGTAACAACTATAGTAGAAGCAATTAATGGTCAACAAGCGCCTGGCCTCACCATCATCTAGCAAGCTGAGTGAAAACTTAGGGACAGTAATTTAGCTAAAAGAAAACACTTAATATTTATGCTGACAATAGATATGCATTTGGAGTAATTCATGTTTTTGAAAGTTTATGAAAACAAATGAGGCTTCCTGAAGTCATTAAGAGCCAAATAAAAAATGGTAAATAAATATCTGAACTATTACCTAAGAGAAGGGTAAAACAAAGAAAATTTGCTGTAATACAAATGAAGGCTCACACTCACAAAACTGAGTAAGACGATAAGAAAAATGCCAAACTAGCAGCTCAACAAATTGTGGAGACAACAAATTGTTTTCCTTTTATAATGCCCCTCATAAGACCTCTCCAAATGAGTTAGTTCACAGTTAGCAAAATGCTTCTAAATTTGAAAAAGAAAAGTAGTGTCATCCTAGTTACCAATTAAATTCTGGGAAGGGAATCTAGGAAGTACTGGATGGTACCTTGTTTGCCCCAGTGTCCATAAAGGGAACTACAGGTGAGCATTCCATGAAATTACCCATTATGGAATGTAAAGAAATGAAAGAGGACATGAAAATATATTGGTGGACAGTCTTTGATAAGGTAGTTTAAAAAATCTATAATCAAAGTCATACATGATAGGCTCATAATCCAGACAAAATTCATTCAATAAACTTCACCTCCACAACTGCATTATTTGAACTTTGTCTGATAGACTTCACCAACCTGTACTTTCAATGGGTTATAATTACATAAGGCTTATGATTTACAGATATTAAGAATGAGTTGAGGCATTCTCTTGTCAAAATAAGAATACTACAACTGTAGGGGGAAAGATGATATTAGAAAATGGTTTTCCAAAACAGAGAGCACCCTTTGAACTCTCAAGCAAGCTTGGAACTCACTTCACTGGAGAGGTTAAAAAGAAATGTGTCAAATGGCTTCCATCCAGCAAAACTCCCTTGCCCATACCATCCTCCATCTCTGGTAAGGTAGAATAAATCCATGGGCTATTTCAATTAAAGTTTAAATACTTTAAATTTTTAATAATGGCTCACTGGTTCTGTCTTGGCCAAAAACATTCTCTTTGGTCCTCATGGCCCTGATAAAACACCATGAGGCAAACACCATTGACCCCACCTGAGGTAATTATAGGGCAGCCCATGTACTCGGAACATTCACTAGAGAGGATCTGTGACAGTTTGATGCTGGATGTACCCCAGAGAATCATGTCCTTACAGCTAATCCATTCCTGTGGGTGTGAACCTATTGTAGGTGGGACTCTTAGATTAGATTACTTTCATGAGGCATGGCCCAGGTGGGGATTAATCCTTTTATTGGAGTCCATATGGAGAGAGACAGCCACAGGTGCTCAGAGTGAAACCCTTGGAAGCTGAGAAAGAAAGCCACAGACAGAGAAACCAGAAGCTGAAAGCAATGGAGTACAGAGGAGAAGGCAGAGACTGACAGATGCCACCATGTACCATCCCATGTGACAGAGGAGTCCAGGATTGCCCAAAGCTGGTCTTTGAGGACAGAGCATTGTCAGAAGATGCCTTGATTTGGACCCTTTCCTCAGCCTCACAACTGTAAGCTTGCAAGCCAATAAATCCCCCTTGGAAAAGCCAACCCATTTGGGGTATATTTCTTTCATCAGCGTTAGCAAACTAAAACAGGATCCAATGGTAATGAAGTGAGATTTTTTTCAAGATTGTAGGAAATCAGTGGAATATTCTCAGGGATATTTTAAACAGTGACAGTAGATTTTACTGACCCTGTACCACCTAAATACAACATTCCACCACCTGCAACCTGATGACCTCATATTCTGAAAAGACAATAATGAAAAACCAATCTCTAGCCTAGCTTGAAATAACCTTATTAGGTTTTAATAACTTCACATATAACTGTCAAATTAGAAGAAAATGAGACTTGGATTCAACACATGCAGCTAAAACTGGTGCCACTTCCAAGGTGGTTATATGAAATGGAACATGATCCAAAATTAAAAATAACCAAAATAACCCAGAAGCAGTTGACACCACCTGAAGTGGACAGGTACCACCAAGATCATGGAGCAAAAACCCATTCAACTAAGTGTTTTGGATGATATGTGGAAGCTTTTTGGATGATGAGGTGCAAACACAGATGATTCCCATCAAGATTGCATGAAATGAGAGATTTATTAGATCAAAGGTTCTGGAGAGGGAGAATGGAGAATGAGGGTGGTGGAGCTCTCTAGCTTACCTAATCTAGGTTCCTGTGAGGGATCACAGAGGGGTAGGGAGAAGCACATGTGTGTTCCAGGCTCTTGTCTTTATTGTGACCCAGATGGGAAGGATAGGGTTTTCCCATGGATTCTGGGGATTGGCAGTTTCACAATATATATAGTACAAAAAGTAGATATTAGCAAGGCCATTTGGAGATGCTGAGGGCAGCTTCTTATCATTCAAGCCATAAGGAAATTGATGCCTTGCAAATAAATTATGCAGCCAGAAAGAGCTGCAGTGGCAACAGGGCAATTTAGAAGAAATGGCAGGGGCTGATCATAGAAACTGATATTAGCTCTTATCATCCATATCTGTGAAGGTGCAGGTGATGCTAGATGTGATTATGCCCAGGGAAGGGTTAACTTGGGTGGTTGCTAAGAAAGCAAATTTATGACTAAGTCAGGACAACATGAAAATGTGCCAATATAATTTATTTTATTTCATTATACCAAAATTCCCTTGTTTAATTGACACCCTTGTGCTTGTATCTATATTTATAATTTTGATTTTACTCCTGTTATTTTCTTCAAAAGCCTATTTTCCATACTATCTCTAGTCATCAAAATAAAACCCTTAGTTAAAATATCATTACTGTGAGCAGATGTGGCTCAAGTGGTTGAGCACCACCTCCCACAAGGGAGGTCTGGGGTTTAGTTCCTGTGCCTCCTGAAAAAACAAACAAAAAAAAATAACAAGCAAAACAAAAGAAAAAACAACTCAGGGACGCCTATGTGGCTCAGTGGTTGAGCACAAGCTTCCCACTTACAGGGTCCCAAGTTCAATCCCCAGCCTTGGTACCTCAAACAAACAAACAAAAAAACAAACAAACAAAAAATCCCAAAGGGACTGAATTTCATCAGTCCAACAGTGGTTAACATGGACTGATATCCAGATGACCCTTTCCAGGAGAACACAGCGGTAAAGCCAGTGAGCAAAGCCCGGCATCACGTGACTCAGGTTGTCTGTTCCTCTAGGTTTGAATTTCCTGGTATGAAAAGGGGACTCCGATCAGTGCCCATTTTATTTTGCATTAAAAAGAGCTTTCTCCTAAGAAAGGGGGAAAAAATCATACTTTCTCTCATTTTATTAAAGCTTCACTACATAAAATTATTGGTTTACAAAGCAATAAAATTTGACATACAAATAAAAGTTTATTCTCCCAGGAAATTCTCAAACACTTCTTGTCACATGTGTTGCTAACAAATATAAAGCATGATATCTAAATTTCACACTATCATGACAAAATGTATAAGGAAAAACCAAAGCTGCCCAGAAAGCTCCCCTAAATCCTTGGGGCCTGAGAGAATTGCCTTTAGGGTACAAGCGGAGCACACCAGCAGCCTCTGGGGCTGAGGTCCAGAAGCAGAACCCCTGAGAGTGGGGGCTGGGCCATGATGGCAGTAGAGAGGCCGCATGAGCCCACAGGTTTGGCAGTAAAACTCAGGTTCCCTCCCGCCATGCTCCCTTTGTCCTTCCACGCACAGACCAAAGGCAAGTGGATCCACTGCGTGGGATCTAAATCCTGAACAATTCACTTTAAAATATAATAATATATATCAATGAATGTTATAAGAAAAAATTTAATAAACATTATAATACATTATTGTAGAGATATAATGAGGCTACTATCTATCTATTCACTCACTCCTTACTTAAATTATGTAAGATTTTTCATTCCAATCACAGAATCTGATAAAGGATGGTTGCTTTGAAGAATTTTCCTTCTAATAATTGAGATTTATTAATTATATTTTATTCATTTCTATTTTTCCTGAAATTTTCATTCTTTTATCCTACATATTGCACTTAATTTTAAATAAGTTTGTGAAATATCATGGCTTGCACATCTTATTTATATTTATTCTGGTTCCAATATGTATGTGCTATATTATTTCAATTGCCTGAATATGCATTCTTATGTAGAAAATTTCAAGTAACTTCCACATTTTTTATTTACTTGATCTAAAGGAGCAAATACATAGCACACTTTATTTGCTGATCATAAGAGTCAGTTATATATAATATTTGCATTAAATTATGTTTTAATGCCCATATTAGCTATTCTCAGAATGTTTCTCACATTTGGCTCTAGTGTCTCTGATTCTTTTTTTAACCTCCCTTTCTGTACCTTCAGTAAAGCCCCCCTATAGTGCTGAACTTTCCAGAATGAGCCATGCATTAATTAATTTTCATCTTTCTCTCACCCAACTCTCCCAATACTCTTTCTCTCTCATACCTTGTGATCAACTTCTTGGTTTGAAATTTGCCAGATATCATCTCCTTTTGATTATTCTAATTAAAAGCACTTAATTTAAAATGTTTACTAATATTTGAATAACTCAGACAAGAAGATAAGGAAACAAAAAAGGTCACAAAACAGAGCTGTATGAACCAAGCACTTTAATGAATGCTGTCCCCTAAGACTGTGGATAACACAGCAAGGTCTTCCTTAAGGAAGGATAATATGAGGCCTGAGAGTTTCAAAAGACACTGCCAATCATGTATTGCCAGCCAGAACATTGCTCAATAACCCTTATTGAAAAGCGAAATAATCCAGACTCCCTGCAATATATCATTTATAGAGTACAGTATATTATAAAATAATTACCAAGCAAGAAAGTGTGAACCATATTAATGAAAAGAATGTCAATTTTAACAGATTTCAAGATGAACCCAAAATATGAAGTTAACATCATAAAATAGCTTTAAACATATATTTAATATTTATTTGTAGTAATTGACTCTATTAGAAATTATGACCAACCATGTGATAGCTATAATAGGTGAATAGTAATAAGATATACAAACATATATCTATAAATATAAGCATATAAATATGACATATAAGTAGTACTACTAGAAAAAGTTGACCTCTATATTCTAGACATAAGAAAGACCGTACAAAATATCCATAGATATAATTTTTAAGAAAATTAAAATATTCCTTAACAGTATTCAAAACATGTAAAACAAAATTTAACAAAATTAAAAGGAAGAATAGAATAAAAAAAATAATAAGGACATTAAATAGTTGTCAGTGATAAAGTTTTAAATTTCTTGAAATGAAGGACAAAGAGGTCATGTTTCCTTTCTATTTCTCATTCCTGATATTCCAGCAAAATTATTTTACTATTAGAGATGATATACTGGACACTCAGCAATAAAAATTCAGCAAAAAATTGTCATAAAATTAGTTTTCAGAAGTATTCTTTCTTCAAGTTTTACTTATATTATTTGAAAGTACACTTAATGAGCATAAAATTGATTTTAATTCTTGGAAGAAATACTTGATTTTGGTGATTTTGTAAGGCATAAGGAAACCCCATTGGAGTGGCATTGACATAGAAATCCCCATTAGTCTGAGATCACCAATTGTGAAATAAACTGATGCTGGCTTTTAAATCTTCAAATAAGCTTATCTCAGTATCACTGAGTTTTTGATGAAGAGAAGAATTATGCTTTCAAAAACTCATCGAGTATATAATATTCTTTTATAACACCTTGGTCCATGCCATCAAATTCTTTCCTGATATTCCAGAATATAAATAGTTTCTAATGTAAAAGGAGTTGCTTCTAAATCTACATAATAATTACTTCATTATTGTTAATTAGTATAACAGTCACAAGAAAGCAATTTACCTGGTTATATATAGAGGGAGTGAGCTTTCACCATTAAATTAATTATAGAATATTTACTTAGCATTGTTTTTATGTTCTTCTCTCATGTTTCTTTTAATAAAAGAATTGGTTGCACAAACAATTGTTGTGTCTGAATACAACAACATATGAGCTGTGCAGATGAATTAGATGACACTGCCAAAACTGACTGGAAAAATTCCACCACGTTTTCTTGAAATGCCTCAGAATTGCCCAACTATCACTGGTGCACACTCCTAGAAAGAATTTAGTTATGCTGTACCAGCCAGTGCAAAATACATGAAATTTTGATTTTAGAAATGTTAAATATAAAATAGATCAAAGTGTATTATAAATATTTAATAATAAAATCAGGATTTCCTGATGGTAACGCAGGAAGATCAAGCCCAAATGAATACTTTTGATATTCCAAAGAAACCACATGGAAGACTTTAAGACCAGCAGCAGCCATACCAGTTACTCACATATCCCATGATGGCTGTCTGGCAGCAAACACACCCATACAGTGGGGAAACAAAGATTATCTAGGGCTAGACAGCACAAAGGGGGGGTCTAGCTAATACATAGAGCAGGCCAAGTGTGCGTGTAGCTTAGTAAATGATTAGCAGTGAGTACATCCATGTGGGGGAATCCTGTGGGTTCCCAGGACAGTGAGGAGCAGCATGTATGTAGGTTACTGATTGCTACACCTAGGGTCCTGTGTGCACTGTAGCAGAACCTTCCAGGATGGATTGCTGGCCAATTCCACCCCATCTTTTCCAGCAATCTACACAAATAACTAATGGGAGGGGGAAGTGGGTATTTCATATCCCTACATATGCTGTACCAGGCAATGAAAATCACATGAAATTTTGATTTTAGAAATGTTGAAAATAAAATAGATCAAGGTGTATTATAAATATTTAATAATAAAATCAGGATTTCCTGATGACACAGTGTGAAAACATTATGTAAACACATAAGTATACATATAAATAAATATATGCATAAAGAAAATAATTGGATGAAAATACATCTAAAAATTAACAGCATTTATGAATGATTTTCATCTTTGAATGGGGTTGTGTTCAATTTTGTGTGTAATGAACACTGCTTACTCCCTATTTTAGTGCCACACTTTTAAATATAAAAATGTTTCCTGTGAAAAATGTGCTATTCCATCTTAGTGGCTAATTTTCTGATCTTTCAGTTACAGATTATTTCTGTAGAAATACCTTCTCTTTTACCCCATCATCAATTGAACTATCACAAGAGAATATTAAAAAATGATGTTCAACATTATGTGGCTTCTAAGAGATAGGGAACTCTCTGGCACAACCTTAACATGGAAACATTAGTTCATGGGACATTCCAAGCAATTTTCCTTCTAAATTGGTCCCAGGAATGATGGAATGGTACCTTATCAGCTATCCTCAATTTTAGAGGTGTCGTGGCATTGTCAGGGAGCTTGGCAAGGAATTCTCTTCCTCTGTGTTCACAGTGGCTCTCAGGTATTCTTGTGAGGCAAAATTTCCAGGTGAATTTTCCATTTGACCAGGATCTGATCCAAAGTTTTAGGTTGATTTATTTTATCTCTGAAAAAAACAAAAATGCATGCAGCAAAAATTAAACATAAGTTATCTCAAAGGAAGCAGATACTAGATCGCAGAAATTTCAGGCTTCTAAAATGGTTTATGTATTTTATTTGTGAGAAAAACTAAAGGTTGACAAATTTCTCTACAGATAATGGTGAATGGTGATAGAAAAACTATTGTTCTCAAAATTAGACAGTTTTAGTTTATCTGAAAAGAGGGATATATATATATATTTTTTTTAAGAAATCACCATTTGTTGAATTTAATTGTCAAATATAGTATTAAAGCATAGTAACAATTATCAGAAAGCACTGATCAAATACATTCCTTCCCAAACCACATATCTGTTAAAGGCCTATTTTCTTCATACACTTCCCCCAAAACATCATATTGCAACAGAATGAATGAAGAAACAGATTTTAGAGTTCAGCTATCTTCCAGTAAGTCAGGATGAAAGAGTTTCTTAAACATGTAAAACTGTTTCTTTCTTCTCAATATTTTAAATTTATTTTTGGGAAATAACATTTATAAAAAGTATTATTGTATTAAAATATAAAGGTTGTATTATTTTAATAAAGTTACTATTTATAATATATCTGTTTTAATTTATAAAATGGTAATTTTCAGTAGATAAAAACCAAATGATCATAAATTCTTTAGGGTTGTCAATAAATTGTTAGTCTATATAGTGTCCCTTAAACTAAAAAAAATGATAACATGATTTACCTAAATTCTATTATTTTTTTGTCTTCAATATATACAGAATCTAAGATAATATATATTTGTAAGTGTTTTGCCTACACTTACCCTCTTTTCAGTGGTACATTTCTATGAAAATAATAATACAAGGTCTTTATCAGATGCAGGAGTATGATTTCTCCTCTTATTCATCTCAAGATAGCAAATCAGAACAGTTCCAAGTATTTTGTTACATTCTGAATTATCCTTGCCATATTAGGGACACTTTCTAGCCTCTATCAAGCTAGGCAATCCTTGGAGTTTCTCTTTTTTCCCCAAAATATGCCTACAGAGAAAAAGAAAGTGGAGCGATGTTGAAAGCAGGTAAAAATCTGCTGGGCTCTCTGTAACAATAGCTGAGTGATCACCACTCTGGTGAAGCCAAGCATGTTCTAAAGAGAGCAAAAAGGGATTTCTGCTTCCATAGATTTTACTTATCTTTGTTCAACAACTTGCCCTGCTGACTTTAATAAATGTGCTGAGATCCTATAGTGTTACGTGGAAACATCTATTTTTGAGCCTTCATATCAGAGACTTCTCAAAGCTTCTTAGAACCTCCAATTTTCTGATATTCATCTGATTGCCAGATATTAATAAGAATTTTCAGAATAATGACAAATGGGGATATTTTCTCAGAATTGCTTCTGTGGTGGAACCTCCTGTTCTAAGGGGAAGCTAATATGATTAATCACATCTCATTTGGGAGGCTCTTTTCAAAGCACTTTTGGTAAGATTTCCACTTTGTGCCACATCCTTTTTTTTAGGGATATTTTTAAAAGAACAATATATATCATTTAGGACTTACTTTACAATACCAGGATAGCAGAAAGGCAAACATAGAATTGATTAAATCAGCAATTTACATATAATTAAAAAATAATTTTTGGAATAAATTTAAATTATATACTCACTTAAAAACATATCGCCTGAAAATTAAGAGTAGTATGTGGTCTATGATATTATTATACCCAATTAAAGTGGTCTAAAATTTAAATTTCTGACTTGGCATTTTTATTAGATAATATTGTATATAAAAGCACAGTAAATGATGTATTAAATCTCTATCATTGCCTATTATCTATCTAGCAGTTTATTTCTGTTTTTCTGAAATTATATATAAGTAGGGCAATAGTGTTAAGAGCATGATTTCTGGATTCAGCCAATCTTGGTAGAATCAGAGGGACAACTGTTAATGGCATGATTGCATTTTACTTAATTTTCTGTGCTCTTTTTCTCATCTAAAAAAATGTATACAATAGTAAGACCTATGATAAATGTTTTCATCTGCATAAATGTGTTAATAAAGGAAGTTATTTATAATATTGTCAAGTTCATTTTAATTATGCTATATGGCTTTCTATTATAAAATATCCAAATGATTTGTACATTTATATATTTATATATATACATATATATTTTGTAGTCAAATCTTTTTTCAGTCATATTTTGTGAAATACATTTCATAATCAATTGCTAAAGATTCACTAATTTTTTAAAATTCCAAATCTTTCACATAAACAAAAACAGTTTTGAAGTCATTTATGCTAGTATCACATTTGATTTCTTAACACTTTATACAAGTTGAATGCTATGGGAATTAGGAATAACTCAAATGTGCCTGACTTCATCCTTATGGGACTGAAAGACTCTGAAGAGATCTAGGGAGTCCTCTGTATGTCATTTCTCCTGATATACCTGATTATTTTCTCGGAGAATGAAGGCATATACTGATATTTGCCTGGGTATCTAGCTACACACTCCCATGTACTTTTCCCTCAGTCACCTGCCATTGCTTGACCTCAGTTACTTAATGGTCATCATGATGAAGAAATTGCTTCTGCCTCTTTAACAGCACTCTCTCCTCCCCCTTAACTGAAACCTACAGCCTTGGAAAGATAGTGGCTACACTCCCCACTTAAACTGAGACCCATAACTTTAAGAAAATAAAAGCCCCTGTCCTCCCCTGCAACTGAAGCCCTCCCTCTGTTTTAAAAAAATATGCTAACTCACACTTCTGCTTCTGTAAACCATGCCTGCCTGCCTGCGTGATAAAGAATTTGCCTGCGATTGATCCCCATGTAAACTCATGTCAGCCAAGACTCAGGGCTCAGATTTTTGGAGACTTGACTCTTCTCTGGGCCCGTGGGTAATAAAAATTAGATCCTCCACCTCTCCAAGTGCCCTTTGGGTTTCTCATCATCATAGTCTGAGTTTCATCTGCTGCAACAATCACTCCTAAAACCTAAGAGAACTAACTGACCTCCAACAAGTTTATTTGATTCATAAGCTGCTTCACACAGATGTCTAATTTTCTTGGCTCTCACTGAATTTTTCCTCCTCTTCAATGACCTATGACAGCTATATAGATACCTGCAGTCCTCTTCACTACCCAGTGCTTATGGCCAAAAGACTGTTGCCACACCCTCATCACTGGGTCCTAAGTGACTGGCTTTATTGACTCCTTGGTCAATGTTCTCTGCATGAACAGCTTGCATTTCTGCAAATGCAATGTAATCTATCACTTTTTCTTTGACTTAAGCCCATTTTAGCCCAGTCCTGCACTGATACTCTTGACACTGATATTATGATAATCATTCCCAAGGACTCAAAAGTAAAGGTTTCCATTATCACAATCTCTGTGTCCTACAGGTCCATTCTATCTTCTATCCTGAAAATTAATTATAATTCAGGAAAGCACAAAGCCTTCTATACTTGTGCCTCCCACCTCCTGGGAATCACCATTTTTTATGGCACCAAGATTTTTATTTATTTAAAACCAAAGAAGTCCAACTCCTTGGGGAATGGATCAAGTGGCCTCAGTGTTTTATGCTAATCCACTCATTTAGAGTTATTAACAAAGAGAGGAAAAGTGCTCTCTTTTGAGTCAGTCATACAGAGGAGAGAGGGCTCCAGGCAGTTGAAATGTCAATGATGCTGAATATCTGATCTCATCTTTTCTTTCTTTCCTACTTTTTTATTTATTTGGTCTGTGTTTAAATACAGTAGTGTCCATCAATTATTTTGCATTTCTGTTCAGTCATCTTCTACTTGACCACACATGCTCTAGAACATTTCCAAGAATATGTTTTTAGAAATTAACATAGTACTTGGGAGCCAAGAAATGTGTGTTAAACCTGTGGTTTAAATATGTTTTTCTAAATAAATTAGTTTGTAAATAATTCTATGGATAATTTTAAATCGAAAGAGATATCATAAAGGATAAATCAGATGTTGAATTAAAAAATTTTACCCAGTACTAATAAATTTTGGCCATTTTCATCAGAATACTTACATTCTTGCAAAATTTTGAATGCCCAATGCCTTTTTGAAAAAAGTAATATTAACTGGACTTTTTAGCTTACCTTATAAACAAGGAAACAGATGAAAAGAACAGAATTTTCATATTTGCTTTTAGAACAAAGTAAAATACTGTGATAGAATTAAGTTACAGAAAATAGTATGTGTGAACATTGAGGAAAATTTGGAAAATATTGAAAAATTTTGAAGAATATGAAAGTAGCCAAACCTTTTCTGATAGTTTTATTCATGATCTTCTGGACTGATCTTATATATGTGTATGTATATATTACATATTTATATAAAATTTTGTTATTTTCTTTTTGACATTTGCAACTTTTGATATGCACTCATCCCTAAAATATTTAGTAAATCCTTTATTTAAATTCGTGAAATGAAAGTTTTTGTGGTACATAAGTGAAATCAAGAATCTTATCTTGCAAAGCTTTAACCCCTGATCTTTTGTAAATACATGTGGCTAATATTAGCATGCAGTAATATCTCTTTTGTGTCTACCTGTTATTCATTTGAAAATCCTACCATTCTCTGATGTGTCAACAAAATT
>JAKSZT010038756.1:135209-155150 GCA_026826555.1 Tolypeutes matacus | reverse complement strand
TTATGATCTTGGCTCTTATAATCCAAATTGAGTGGATTTTTCTATAAGGTGTGAGATGATATTCCTCTCTCATTCTTTTGGATATGGATATCCAGTTCTTAAAGCACCACTTTTTGAAGAGGCCATTCTCTCCCAACTGATTAGGCTTGATGGCCTTGTTGAATATCAGATGACTGTATATGTGAGGATTTATATCAGAACTCTCAATTCGGTTCCATTGGTCAGTATGTCTATCCTTGTGCCAATACCATGTGGTTTTGACCACTATAACTTTGTAGTAAGGTTTAAAGTCAGGTAGTGTGACACCTCCAACTTCATTTTTCTTTTTCAATATGTCAATGGCAAATCAGGGCCTCTTACCTTCCAAATAAGTATTGTAGTTAGTTTTTCCGGTTCCTTAAACAATATAGTGTTGATTTTTATTGGCGTTGCATTAAACCTGTAGATTCATTTGGGTAGGATAGACATCTTGATGATGTTTAGTCTTCCTATCCATGAACAGGGGATATTCTTCCATTTATTTAAGTCTTCTTTGATTTCCTCTAACAGTGTGGTGTAGTTTTCTGTATATAAGTCCTTTACATCTTTAGTTAAATTTATTCCTAGGTATTTTATTCTTTTATTTACTATTGTAAATGGTATTTTTTTTTATTTCCTCCTCAGATTGCTCGTTATTGGTGTACAGAAATGCTACTGATTTTTGATCATTGATCTTATAGCCTGCGACCTTACTGAATGCCTTTATAGATTCTGGAAGCTTTGTTGTAGATTTCTCAGGGCTTCCTATATATAGGATCATGTAGTCTGCAAATAATGAAATTTTTACTTCTTCCTTTCCTTTTATATCTTTCTATTGCCTCAGTGCTCGAGCAAGTACTTCTAAGTAAATGTTAAACAGGAGTGATGATAGTGGGCATCCTTTTCTTGTTCCTGATCTCAGAAGGAAGGATTTTAGGATTTCACCATTGAAGATGATGTTAGCTTTGGGTTTTTCATATATACCCTTTATAATGTTCAGAAAGTTTCCTTCTATTCTTATCTTTTGAAGTGTTTTTTTTTTTTTTTTTATCAAGAAAGGGTGCTGTATTTTGTTGAATGCTTTTTCTGCATCTATAAAGACTATCATGTGATTTTTTTCTTTCAATCTTTTTATGTGGTGTATTACATTGATTGATTTTCTTATGTTGAACCATCCTTGCATCCCTGGGATGAAACCCACTTAATCATGGAGTATAATTCTTTTGATATGTGGTTGAATGCGATTATCAAGTTTTTTGTTAAGGATTTTGGCGTCTAGGTTCATTAGAGAAATTGGTCCATAATTTTTCTTTCTAGTGGCATCTTTGGCTTTGGTATTATGGTAATGTCATCATCATAGAATGAGTTAGGCAATATTCCTTCAACTTCTATTTTTTGGAAGAGCTTAAGCTAGATTGGTGTTACCTCTTTCCAGAATGATTGGTAGAATTCAGCTGTGAAGCCGTCTTGTCCTGGGCTCTTTTTAGTTGAGAGATGTTTGATGACATCATCTTCAATGGCGAAATCCTAAAAGCCTTCCCTCTGAGATCGGGAACAAGACAAGGATGCCCACTATCCTCACTCCTATTTAACATTGCCTTAGAAGTACTTGCTCGAGCACTGAGACAAGAAAAGGATATAAAAGGCATCCAGGTTGGAAAAGAAGAAGTAAAACTTTCATTATTTGCAGACAACATGATCCTATACATAGAAAGCCCAAAGAAATCTACAACAAAGCTTCTAGAACTTATAAAGGAGTTCAATAATGTTGCAGGTTATAAGATCCATGCTCAAAAATCAGTAGCATTTCTGTACACCAATAACGAGCAATCGGAGGAGGAAATCAATTTTAAAAATGCCATTTACAATAGGAACTAACAGAAGCAAATACCTAGGAATAAATTTAACTAAAGATGTAAAGGACTTATGTACAGAAAACTACACAACATTGGTAAAGGATTTCAAAGAAGACTTAAATAAATGGAAAAATATTCCCTCTTCATGGATAGGAAAACTAAACATCATCAAGATGTCTATCCTAACCAAACTAATCTACAGATTCCATGCAATCCCAATAAAAATCAACACTATATTGTTTAAGGAACTGGAAAAACTAACTACAATACTTATTTGGAAGGTAAGAGGCCCCAATTTGCCATTGACATATTGAAAAAGAAAAATGAAGTTGGAGGTGTCACACTACCTGACTTCAAACCTTACTACAAAGTTATAGTGGTTAAAACCACATGGTATTGGCACAAGGATAGTCATACTGACCAATGGAACTGAATTGAGAGTTCTGATATAGATCCTCACATATACAGTCACCTGATATTTGACAAGGCCACGAAGCCCACTCAGTTGGGAGAGAATGGCCTCTTTAACAAGTGGTGCTTGGAGAACTGGATATCCATATCCAAAAGAATGAGAGAAGAATACCATCTCACACCTTATACAAAAATCAACTCAAGATGGATCAAAGATCTAAATATAAGAGCCAAAACCATAAAGACCTTGGAAGATAATGTAGGGAAGCATCTACAGGACCTTGTAATAGGAAATGGTTTTATGAGCTTCACACCCAAAGCACAAGCAGCAAGAGAAAAAATAGATAAATGGGATCTCTGCAAAATTAAAACCTTCTGCACCTCAAAGGATGTTATTAAGAAAATATAAAAGCAGCCTACCCAATGGGAGAAAATATTTGGCATCCATATATCTGATAGGAGCCTAATATCCTGCATATATAAAGAAATCCTACACCTTGAAAATAAAAAGACAAACAACCCATTTAAAAAATGGGCAAGTGACCTGAAAAGACACTTCTCCAAGGAAGAAATACAAATGGCTAAAAAGCACATTAAAAAATGCTTGACATCACTTGCTATCAGGGAAATGCAAATCAAAACTACAATGAGATACCATCTTACACTCATCAGAATGGCAGCTATTAAAAAAACAGCAGACTATAAGTGTTGGAGAGTATGTGGAGGAAAGGGAACCCTTATCCACTGCTAATGGGATTGTAGAATGGTCCAGCCACTGTGGAGGACAGTTTGGCGGTTCCTCAGAAAACCAACAATAGATCTTCCGTATGATCCAGCAATTCCACTACTGGGTATATACCCCCAAGAACTGAAAACAAAGACACGAACATATATGTGCACACCAATATTCATAGCGACATTGTTCACCATTGCCAAAAGTTGGAATCAGCCCCAGTGCCCATCAACAGTTGAATGGATAAGCAAAATGTGGTACATACATACA
The DNA here is from genome assembly GCA_026826555.1 of Tolypeutes matacus. Lineage (NCBI taxonomy): Eukaryota > Metazoa > Chordata > Mammalia > Cingulata > Chlamyphoridae > Tolypeutes > Tolypeutes matacus. The sequence goes on along the minus strand of JAKSZT010038756.1, from coordinate 151,862 downwards.
ATGGAATATTACTCAGCTGTAAAAAGGAATAAAGTGCTAACACACGGAATGACGTGGATGAATCTTGAAGACCTTATGTTGAGTGAAGCAAGCCAGGCATTGAACGATGAATAGTATATGACCTCACTGATTTGAATTGAGGAAAGTGAGCAGTCTCTAAGAACCATTGCCTGAAAGATAGGTTAACAAGGTAGAGAAAGAGAAGTGTAGGCTTTGAGCCATCACCCATATGAACATAATCTATGGTAAAGGGATAGAGTATAGTTGCATATTGAAGGATAGGACAGATGGGTAGTGATATTACTGGGTTTGGGGGTGCAGGATTGACAGGTGGGTAGATTAGGAAGGGCAGGTTGGAATACCCAGGGCATGTAACTATGAATATTGTCTTGCCATGAGTCAAGACAGGGGAGTGTCATATGCCCCAGGGGATTGGAGAGGAAGGAACAGTTAAGATTACAAGGGGTATTTAGTGGTCATGGGAAAGGTTTTTCATTACCTTACAGTAATGGACACAGGACATGGTAAATATCATCAAAAATTATTAAACTGTACCATTTAAATTGTAAACTATACTGTAAACATTTGACAATATTTACTTGCTATATTTTACTAACTGTATAACAGTTATAACAATGCTAACATCCATTTTAAAAAAAAAGGTTTTAATATGCGGTGCGGAAGGGGGAGGGAGGTTGGGTATGTGGGAGTCTGCAGTATTCCATGTGTGACTTTGCTGTGACCTAAAACTTCTTTGAAAATTAAATGAAAATTTGGGAGACACTGGGGAATGAGAGGGGGAAGGTGTCATGGTACACTGGACATCCGATAATACAGTAATAAAAGGAAAAATGAAAAAAATTTTTAAAAGGAATTTTTTTTTTGTTTTTTTCCCATTTTTTGAATGTCCCAATCTGCTAATTATATTTTATTTTTAGTTTAGGTTTTTTTTTCTTCTGAGTTTCCTCGTACTTATCTCTTGCATTTAAGCTTATCATTATTATTTCTTTTTCCTATTAATTTTATTTGGTTATTATATGGGCTTCATGTTCAAGGAAGGTTTAGATCACAGAAGTGATACAATGGGGGCTGCAGAGGATCATTGGTGGGGGGTGTCTGGGATGGGGAATTCATGGGAGTAAGTTCATCTGAATATACATGAAAGATATATAAAATTGTTCAAATGATCAAGGGATGGGGCATGGTCACGGTGGGTAGACAATCACTCAATAAATGAGGGAATCTTAATTCCTAGCCTGGAGAGCTCTGCCACATTCTCCAAGAGGGCATCAACAGTCCCTGAGTGCAGGGGCAGTGTCTGGCAAAAGAGGATGGCCCACTGATGGGTTCATGTTATTGATGACTAGCCTTATGAGTCTTTGCTCTTGTAATTGGAACTTAGCCTACTGTTATGGTGTGCCTAAGGGTTGCCACCTGAGAGCCTCCTTGTTGCTCAAATGTGGTGTCTCTCTAAGCCAAACTCAGCATATGAATGCATTGCCTCCCCCACAACGTGGGACATGACTCCCGAGGATGAGCCTCCCTGGCAATGAGGGATTAATACCAAGTGCCAACTGGCAACACGATTGGAAAAAGACCTTGAATAAAAGGGGAAAAAGGTAAAGAGAAATGAGTTCATGTGGCTAAGAGTCTTCAAAGAGAGTCGGGAGGTCATCCCAGAGGTAACGCTTACACACACCTCAGTAGGATCTCATAGAACAGAAAAGTGGATATCACCCCACACAGAGGGGTCCTGAGGGCTCTGGAGACACCCAGGTCCTATATAAGAGGGCATAGCCCCAGTGATTGATGCCTTATTAGTGGGATCTACTTTGGAATCTGTGCTCCTGAGAGTGACAGAGCTGGACTCAAATAAGTCCTCCCTGCACATCGTCCAACAGTCCCTTCTGTTCAAACTTATATGTGATGCTGGAGTTTTTAGGTGTACTTCCAGAAACTGGAGCCTCTGGCCTACCTATGTGCCAGCTGTGCTGGAATCTCGGTGGAGCCACAAGTCCTACTCTACAGCTCAATGGACTCATCCAAGTCACCTGGCGGGGAGATGACGATGGGCAACGGCCATCCCAGGGAATGGAGAGGGCCTGCAGCTGCAGGCAGGATAATCCCATCCAATGTATCCATGGGATATAAGCCCTCTCTCACTTGGAGGTGGAGTGGACATCACCATCCCAGTCCCCTCAGGATTGGGGAAAGAGCTATGGACTAGAGTGGACTTAACGGTATTCTGTTGTAGACATATTGTGATTCAAACAATGGAAGAAATTATAACAATGAGGTGGAGCCAGTGGCCACTGGACACTCTCGGGCAGGGAGAGGAAGCGCAATTGAAAAATGGGTGCTTTTTCGGGACTTGGGGTTGTCCTGAGTGGCATTGCGGTGACGGATGTGGGCCATTTTACATCAGCATATACCATGCAGAACTGTGTGGGAGAGAGTGTGGTCTATGATGTGAACTGTGGTCTATGCTTGGTGGCAAGGCCCCAGGATGTGTATATCCATTATGAGTGATGTGCCACATTGATGAATGATGTTTGTGTGGGATGTTGTGGGACGTGTGGGAGGTGGGGAACATGGGAATCCCTGTAATTTCTGTTTAATAACTAGGTTATCTAAGCACTTTAAAAAATATATATATATATTTAAAAAATAACATTTATGTAAGCAAATGCACATATATACATATATATTTATATATCATTTTACAAATATTGGTATGTATTGTGAAAAATTTGATTTTTACTCCCAATAAAAAAAATACAAAAAAATAAAATAAAAATAAAGAGTTGTCCTGTGGCTTAGCATGTAGTCTATCTTGGAGTATGATCCATGTGCACTTGAGAAGAATGTAAATCCCACTGTATTTGGGTGTAGCATTCTGTATATGTCTATTAGGTCCAGCTCCTCTAATGTATTATTCAGAGTCTTTGTTTCTTTATTAATTCTCTGTCTAGATGTTCTTTCTAATGGTAGTAATGGTGTATTAAAGTCCTCCAATATAATTGTAGAAACATTTATTTCTCCACTTAGTTTTCCCAGTGTTTGCCTCATTATTTTGAGGCACCCTGATTGGGTGCCTAAATGTTTATTATTGTCCTATCTTCTTGAAAGTTTACTCTTTTTACTAATATATAGTGTCCACCTTTGTCTCTTACAATAGTCTTGCATTTAAAGTCTATTTTGTCTTCTGTTAGGATAGCTACTCCTGCCTTTTTTTGGTTATTGTTTGCTTGTAAAATTTTTTTCCAGCCATTTACTTTCAACCTCCTTTAATCTCTGGGTCTAAGGTGGGCTTCTTGTATACCTCATATAGATAGGTCATGTTTCCTTATCCATTCTGCCAATCTGTGTCTCTTGACTGGTGAGTTTTATCCATGAACATTCTGTGTTATTACTATCAACGAATTTCTTACATCAGTCATATTTTCTTTGGGTTTATGTATGTCATATGTTGTTTTTATTTCTTTTTTTCTTTTTAGTTGTTCTTACACTCTCCTCCAACCCTTGCTCTCCTGTTTTATCCTTTCAACCTGTAGAACTTCCTTTAGTATTTCTTGAAGTGCAGCTTTCTTATTGGCATACTCTCTTAATTTCTGTTTATCTGTGAATATTTTGACCTCTCCATCATTTTTGAATGCCAGCTTTGCTGGATAGAGAATTCGTGACTGGAAGTTTTTTTCTTTTAGTACTTTAACTATGTCATACCCCTGCCTTCTTGCCTGCATGGTGTCAGATGAGAAATCAGCACTTAATCTTACTGTGCTTCCCTTGTATGTGATGGTTCTCTTTTCTCTTGCTGTCTTGAGTGTTTTCTCTTTGTCTTGAGCATTGGACATTTTGATAATTATATGTCATGCAGTAGGCCTGTTGGGATTTATACTCTTTTGGGTGTGCTGTGCTTCCTGGACATGTACATCTATGTCTCTCAATAGGGTTGGGAAATTTTCAGCCATTATTTCCTTCAACACTCCTTCAGTTCCCTTTCTCTTCTTTTCTCCTTCTGTGATGCTTATAATGCATATGTTTGCGTGTTTTGTGTTGTCGCTTAAATCCCTAAGTCCCTGCTGGCTTTTTTCTACCTTTTTATCTATCTGTTTATTTTCAGATGTACTGTCTTCCAAATCACTAATTCTTTCTTCTACGTGTTCAAATCTGCTGTTATGTTAATCCAGGGTCTTTCTGAATTCTTGGATTGTGCCACTCATCACCATCATATCTGTTATCTTTTTATGTATGTTTAAATTTTCTTCAGTATGTTCTCCCAGTGTCTTCTTAATTTCCTTAATCTCTTCCTTCACTTCTTTAAGTTGGTCCTTGATATTTGTTTGGACAGTTTTGATTAGTTGTTCGATGTTCTGCATCTGTTCCTGGTTTTTAGTTTGTTCATTGGAGTGGACCATGTCTTCCTGTTTCTCAGTATTGTTTGTAATTTTTTGTTGCCCTCTGGTCATCATTTTATCTTAATGGGTTTATTCCATTGATTAGCTACTCTCTCTGCTCTAGAGTTTTATTTAGGTGGTAGTTCTGTGTGTGTTAAGTTTTATCTTTGAAACTTTGTTCTTCTTGTTCTATTTCCTTGCTTTTATATATGTTCCATTGAAGGAAAAATGATTAGGGCCAGAGGAATAGGAAGAGGTAAGAAAGGAAAAAGGATAATAGTAATATTGATAAAAGTTAGAAGAGAGGCTGTATAAGACTTAGTAAAATGAATATTTAACTCATGTAGACAGTATAGAGTAATAGGGGGAAAAAGTGGAGTACCTACAATGGGCTGGGAAACCAAATAGAGGAAAATATATAGAATGATTTAAAAGGCCAGAATGGGGAGGAGAGAGAGAAAGAGTAAAGAAATAGTTCAAAGGAAAAAATTATTTAAAAAAAAAGAAAAGAAAACAAAATAGACAAGATGGAACCCATGAAGTTGAGAACAAATGAAAAATTTGGAATGTAAGAACCACAACAGAAAATAGAAGGTAGAAAGGTGAAGGAAGGAAAAGAGATAGCATTGGTAGACAAAATCAATATACACAGAGAATGGGAAATCCGGGAAGAAGAAGCACAACAAAGAAGAATCAAGCTAGGAGTGCCTAATTTACAAAAAAATGAGGGAGAGTGGAGGAAAGAGGAAAGAAAAGCAAGAAATAAACAAACAAAGAAAAACCAAACAAACACACAAGCAAGCAGTTACACAAAGATAAGGAAGACCATTGTTCCTTCTTGGGCCCTTGTGGTGCCCCTCAGCCTGCCTGTGTTTGTCAATCAATTACCCTGCAGGCTTCTATCTGCAGGTTTTGAGGCAGGTTTTAGCAATTAAACTAAGTTAAGTTTTTAAAAGTACCCTTTATTTTTATTTTTTTTGGAGAAATAAGGGATCCAAAAGGTGGCCTTTTCTAGACCACCCCCTTCACCGAGGGGACCCTAAATAGGCTCATGGAAACTTACCAAACACTTCCCACTGCATGAGCCCCCCAGGAGAGCTGAAATTCTGATATACCTCAGTGCAGAACTTTAAATCGGCTGACTCCACCCCCTCCCTAGACAACCCTCTCTTTCCCATAGTGGTTAGGTAAATCAGGCTTCCTCAGCAGATTTGCCTCTCCCCTCAGCCTGGTGCCACTTCAAGCTGGCTGGTTTGGTCCCCAAAGCTGCAAGGGGGTCCAGGCAGCCAAACTCACAGAAAGGAAACCCCTCTCCACCCTCTGCCAGAACCCTCCCACTCTCAGAGAATGCTCCCTCTCACCATGTTCCCGGTTGCAGTTGGGGTTTACTCTAGCCCTTTTCCCTGAGGGTGGGTCCTAGCCATCCATGTCTATGATTTCCAGCTGGGGGAAAACTCACAATTTTATGTTGAGCAATCCACCTTGCTGTCCAGCTCCTTCCAGATTGATGTCCCTAAGGTTCTTGTTCTGTGGGCTCCCAGAACAGACCACTCAGGCAGCATCCTGTCCCCAATCAGCCATCCTCTGTGAGAGAGATGGTGAGTGCCCACCTAGTCTGGCGCCATCTTCCCTGACTCTTTCCAACTCTTGTAGTAGAGACATTTATTTCTCCCTTCAGTTTTGCCAGTGTGTGCCTCATGTATCTTGGGGAACTCAGGTTAGGTGACTAAATATTTACTATAGTTATTTCCTCTTGGTGAATTGCTGGTTTTATTAATATGTATTGAAATTCTTCATCCCTTATAATAATTTTGCATTTGAAATCTATTTTGTTCAATATTAGTATCATTACTCCAGCTCTTTTTTGTTTACTTTTTGCATTGAATACCTTTTTGCAACCTTGCACTTTTAAACTGGTTGTTTTCATGTGGGAAAATATTTCAATTTGATGCTTCATATGTATTTGCCTTATTATATTGTTTGAAATATTTCATAATTAAATATTTTAATGTTACCAAACAAAAACAAAACTAAAGCCTATGAGGAATCAATGCATGGCCAAACAAATCCCCTCAGAGATTATTAAAGCATTTTATTGGTCTTCCTATAGGATGGCATTGCTGTTGGGTTAGGATTGTTTGCTGTCCTGACCCAGCTCTCCCACATACTCCATAAATGCATGATTCCTCCTTGCCACAACTGTGTTGTGATGCTGTATGTTGTGCATTGTGCACTCCCTCCACCCTGTCCACACCACCAACTCAGCCCTGTCTCCCACATGCCCCTCATCACCAAAACGGGCATTATCAGTACATCCTCAGCTGTAAATTTTAAATATTAACCCAAATTTGAAAGCACCTGCAGTGAGTCCAAAATTCAGAACCACTAAAGAAAGGGATTCTCAGACACTGGAAGCAATGTAGCAGAGTGGTTAAACTCACTGGGTAGGAATGCCAGCTCCTACAACTTTATAGTTATATGCCCTTGGGTCAATTAGTCTCAAAGTCACAATTCACTCATTTCTATCATGGATATGAAAATAGTAGCTAAGTTTTTGGTTTTATGTGAATATTACAAGTGCAGGGCATCTGATATATAACTATCCAGGAGTCATTATCTTTTATTAAGTTATTAAGAGTGGATTGGATATTTCTTTAAATATTTCTTAAATCATGTATTAATTCTGAAGCCACATGTTCAATTGGTAGCTTGCCAGCAAGCCTCAAAAGGAAAATACTTTCAACTCTGCTCTAAGCAGCAAATATTATCAAACACTGTCATGGATATTGTATCAGGCACTAAGGCAGTCAAAATTTGTTTTTCTACCTTCAATGAGCCAACCTCTGTCTTTTGTGAAAGATCCCAAACCAATAATAAATCTCAAGGGAAAAGCTATTCACAGAAGATCCAGGCTGGTTCATTTCCTCCCTGACTTAAATGTCAAAACCATAGGAAGGAAGGGGATGCAGACCTACCTTTGACAGTGGTGTGACCAGGACAGTCTGATTTGTTGACATGCAGGAGATGCTGTTTGGAATTCTTGCCTAAGGTAATCTTCCAAGGAGCATCAACCTATTGGCTACTGAGGAAAACAAAAAGGTCTTTAGTAATGACTAATTAAGATGTAATGAAAAAAGACAAAAATATCTATTTCAAAAGGACATATAATTTAACTCCAAGCTAGTTGGTGAGTCTTTGTCTTTTAAGCCAGAAGAATTAATTTTCTTCATCTGAAATTCTGATCTCCTATACTATGTTCTCTAGAGAATGCACTTTTATAAATCACTGAGACACATTTGGTGCCTGGAATGGGCAGAGGAGCTAATTATCCTGAGAGTGCATTTCATACATGGGATTCTCCTTGCATTTAAGGAGATGTACCTTTTCAGCATTTCTGCAGTGTCTATGCCATTAATGACCCTGACATCTGTCTCCCTGCCATTGTCACAGTTTAGGCTTTCACCATTTATGCCTCAATTACTGCAGACCCACGTCTCTGGTCTATTACACTAGTCTTTTTCTCTTTCAATCTTCTTCCACTCTGCTGTCTTTCTGAAGTATAAATTTGATGACAGTTTGCAGCTTTAAATCCTCCAATGCTGTGAGCTCTTGGGCAAGGAAATATTTGCAGGGACTTTCCCTTCAAGCCCTGCCTGCTTGTGAACAATTGAGGGTTTTCTTAGTTTGCCAAGGCTGCTATCCAAATTACCACAGACTGTTTGGCTTATACAGTAGGAATTTATTGGAGGCTATAGGCCCAAATTTAAGGCTTTGGCAGGCCATGCCTTCCCTGAAATCTATTGAGTTCTGATGGTGGCTTGCTGGTGAGCAACCTTTTCATCCATCACATAGTGATTTAGTACTGTGTCTCCGCCTCTGACTTGTAATTTACTAAGTCCAATTTCTTCTGCCTATATGGGATCCTGTCTTTTTTATCAAGCCCACCCTGTGTAGCTGGCCTTAACATCTTGAAATATCTGATTTACAGATGAATTCACATCCACAGAACAGGGAGTTAGGACTTAGAACATGTCTGTGGGAGACATAAGAGATGTTGAATCTGGTCAGGGAGTTCCTAAAACCAATCTCAGTTTTGATCATTTGCTAGATAGACTCACAGACTTCAGTGAAAATTGTTATGCCCATGGTTTATGGTTTAGTACAGGGAAATAATACAAATTACAGATGAAAATCAGATATGAGAAGAAGCACATCAGGCATAGTCTGGAGAAGTACCAAATGTGGAGTGTTCTTTTTCTTTCCATGTGAGGCTGTTGACTTGTTGCTTTCCTGGCATCAATGCATGACTATCTGCCTGGATTATTGCCAGCCAGGGAAGCTTACCAAAGGCTTTACCATCCACAGTTATTATTGAATCTCAATTACATATTCCCTGCATAACTGACTTGTACTCTCCTGCTGAAGCCCCCATCATAAATCACATTGATAGATTGTCCTTTAGCCAAAGACCCCAGGCAAAGACCCTCCGATAAAACAGGACATCCCAAGGGCCTAAAGGTCACCTCCCAGATGTCAATGGCAAAGGCCAGATTTCTCTTTGCATAAGGATAATTTTTTACTACATAAATGCCCTCCTACCCCAACTTCCACAGTTTCCAAAATAAAATATTCTTCTTCAGGGCACACAAAATTCTTTGTGAACTGGACAACCCTACCCAGCACTCCAACTCCCTGCCACTTGCTTACTTGCACCCTGTGTTTCAGACAAGCCATCCCTTTGCACATCATTCTTTCCCTCCACCTGCCATCTCTTTACCTTGCCAACTCATCTGCTCTGCAATATTGACCCTGTCAGGACCTCTTCAAGAAACTTTTCCTGAAACCTGCAGGAGGCATCAGCACATTGCTGCCAGTTGCATATATTTCCAGGACTGCCAGATCATCTAAGTTGTACTATAAAGCCAAATCTTAATTTTTATGTGAATTCCCCATCTTTTTTGCTTGTTTGTTTAATTTCTTAAATCAATTTTATTGATACATGCTAATAAACCATACAATTCATCCAAATTGTGCAATCAGTGGTCTTTATATACTCACATAGTTGTGCATTCATCACTTCAATCATTATTATTTTCATTATTTCAATAAAAATAATAAACAAAATACAGATAAACTAAGAAGGAAATTCCTCACCTTTCAATTTCTGTATATTTCCCTGGTTTTACATAGCTGCTGTTTCTGGCTATTCTAGCACAATTATTTATTTGTTAATTAAGCAATTTTATTGAGATATGTTCACATACCATATGATCTATCCAAAGTGTATAATCAATAGCTTTTATTATAATCACAATATTGTACATTCATCATCTCAAAAATTCTAGAACAATTTCATTACTCCAAAAAGAAACACTCCACATCCCTTAGCATTCCTTCTGCAGACCTACATAACCACCAAATTATTACCTATAACACCTCTAAAAGAAATAATAAAATATTGTAGTAATTCCCTCTCTCCAGAGGCCACCCCTGTCAAACAGTTTTTTCTGTATCCTATCAGACACTCATACAAACACAAAAAACATATACACCAAACAGACACACACACAATACCTTTTTATACAGATGGTAGCCTCTTTATTTTGGCATATTAATAAAAAAATATAACAAATAAAAAGATGAGGGTCAAAAAAACACATTTGCTCACCTGGGTTAAGAATCCCCTAGTAATGTGCATTTTACCCACTAAAATGAAAGTTCCCTGAAAACAGGGGCTGTGCTTTCATTGACACTTCCCTAGCACTATGCCTTACACATAATTGGCACTCAATGTATACAATGCACATCCATTTAAACATTTATTAAATACCTGCTCTTACTTAAAACTGGGTCTGTCCAAGCTCTCAGATACAGTGTTATGTGGACAAACTCGGAGAGAAGACAAGGGCACCTAGTGACTTGTTCTGCCTCATGCCCTATGGAGATATACCCAGAACCCATCCCTCTACAGGCTTATAACTTGTCTGTCTTCCATGTTTTCCTGATTCCCTTGGCTTAATAACAAATGAACAGAAATAGCAGCTCACTCCTGGTAGTCTGGCCTGCCCTAACTGGCGGTCTGCTTGTGATGATGGTAAAACCCTCACAGACTGCTTACACCAGCATTCCCAAGTTTGAGTCATTTCCAGGAGCAAAGAGTCTATTTCTTGCCCTCCACAGGAAAAAACAAATGCCAGTTCGGGTATAGCAAATCCCAGCACCTGCATGGTGTGTTGATTCTCCCCGAAGCACTAGATTGGGTGGGCTGGCCTCTGGAAGAAATAGGATTATTTCTTTTTAATTTTCAAATGTTTTTATTTGTAATAAGATCTCATTTCCAATACTTTATGTGTACATACATACATATAAAACAGCCATTATTTCACTTGACACTTAGGGTCACAATTTTTTTTTTTTTTTATATTTTTTATTATATCTGGTTCTACTAACATATCCATCTACTTATACATTGAATAAACATGAAAATGATGGTTTTCTTTGTTTTTCTTTATTAGAGAAGTTGTGGGTTTACAGAACAATCATGCATATAATACTAGGTTCCCATATATACCCTTATTATTAACATCTTGAAGTGGTATGGAACATTTGTTAAAATTGATGATAGCACATTTTTATAATTGTACTATAAACTATAATCCATGTTTTAATTTCTGTTCTGTAAGCATATATGCAATCTATCATTTCCTGTTTTAAGCAAATTCAGAAATTTTTTTCAGTTCTGTTAATTACATTTTTATGTTCTTTTACCATCACCACATCCATTACAAAAACAGTTTTACCATTTCAAACAGGACCCCTGTATATGTTAAGCCTTTACTTCCTGTTCTTTATTCCCACCCCATCCCCTGGACATGTTAATTGAAATGTTAGACACAAAAGGACAAATATTCTATGAGCTCACTGATTTGAAACAATTAGAATAAGCAAAAGCATACAGTCAGAATCTTAAATATATGTTATAAGTGATATTTTAAAAGTATTTTCTCATGTGAGTATAATTGGTATGCATTGTGTGGAATTAGTGGTAAGGAGTTGAAGATACCTGGATCTTGAGGAATAGCTGAGTAGTTCTGGAAAAATAAGGCAAATGTGTAGAAAGGATGTTCATTAACCTCCTACTCACTCTATTAATTTTTTATATTTTTTTAATATTTTATTTTTTTTATCCCCATACCCTTGCCGCCTGTGCTCCCTGTCTGCTCTGTCTGCTCTCTGTGTCCGTTTGCTGGGCATTCTTCTGTGTCTGCTTGTCTTCTCTTCTTCTCTTTAGGAAGCACATGGGAACTGATCTTGGGACCTCGAATGTGGGAGAGAGACACTCAATCACTTAAGCCACCTCAGCTCCCTGGTCTGCTGAGTCTCACTGTCTCTCCTCTGTGTGTCCCTTTGTTGTGTCATCTTGCTGTGCCAGCTCTCCATGGCATGGGCCTTCAGCTCTCTGCAGCATGGGCTATTAGATCTCTGTAGTGAGGGCCAGCTCTCCTTCACCAGGAGCCCCTGTAGTAGACTTGAACCCAATCAATTGAGCCACATCTGCTTCCCCTCTTTATTAATTTTAGATTAGTAAATTGAAAAATTATAAAACTTTACATCAGGGATTATAGAGAGCCCTATGAGGCCAGGCATATTCATTAATGAATGGATTGATGTAAGATGGATTTTTCTTCCCCTGAATCTTTACCAGGCTCAATCCTAATTGTCCTTGCAATGTCCTTTTCATCTTCAACCCCACAAGAAAGCTCATCAATGATGCTAAGTCCCCTATGTCCAATCCTATTATAACACCCATCACACATTTTAATTGCCTAATTGCCTGTGACCTTTGTAAATAAAGTGCAGGCTTCTTTTTTATTTTTCTTTAGAGTGGTTGTAGGTTTACAGAAATACCATGCAGAAAGTACAGAGTTCCCATTTACCCCAGTCATATACACAATTTTTCAACTAAGTAATATGGCAATTTTGTTACAATTGATGCTACAATAGTATTATAATGATATTGTTAACTGTGGTCTATTGGTTGTATTTAACCATTTTTACAATTTTTATTCTGTAAGGTATGAACAACCTAAAATTTTGCTTTTTACCACTTTCAAATATACATACAATTGTGTTAGTTATATTCATAATGTTGTGCTACCATCAGCACCATCATTATCAGAATTTTTTCCCTTATCCTAAACAGAAATTACATACCAAATAAGCAATAACTCCACATTACCTACCCCCACCACAGCCCCAGTTAAACTGCATTCTATTTTCTAGCTCTATAAATTTCTATATTTTAATTATTTCATATAAGTGAAAACATGGAATATTTTTTCCTTTGGTGTCTGGTTTTATTTCACTCACAAAATGTCTTCAAAGTTTATATATATTGTAGCAGTGTTCAGTACTAGATTCCTTTTTACAGCTGAAAAAATTGTCATAGTATTTCATAGTATTCTGGATTAGTAAGGATTCTCCAGGAAACAGAACTGACATATATATATAACATAAATGTATGTGTGTGTGTATTTAATGTAAATAATATGATGTAGAAATTAGCTCATGTGACCATGACTGTGAGTATGCACAAGTCAGAATTCTGTAGGGCAAGCTGCATGCTGGGAATGCTGATGAATGTTTTTAATGAACTCAGCAGGGAAAACAGTCTTGCTGAAGGAAAGCTGGAAATTCTTTCTGAATACTGAAATCATCAGTTCTCTCCCCTAAATGCCTTCAACTGATTGGATGTGACTCTGTTGCTCACATCCTTCTCATTGATGAAGACAATTTCATTAGCTGACTGTAGATATAATCAGCTATAGATGCAATCAGTTTAATGACGGTTTAAATCCATGAAATACCTTCACAGTAACAATTGGGACAGTGCTTGCTTGACCAAATACCTGGGCTTAGTAGCCTCTCCAATTTGACACATGAACTCAATCATCATATATATGCATGTATACTGCTTTCTGTTTATCCAGTCATCTGATGGTGGATGCTTAGGTTGCTTCCAGTTTTTTTACTGTTGTGAATAATGTTGCTCTGAATATCACTGTGAAAATATCTGTAATAGTCACTGATTTCAATTCGTTGATGGATTTACCTAGAAGTGGGATTGCCAAGACATGTGGTAATTGTATATTTTCTGAGGAAATGCTAAAACCAAGTTTACTGCCCTATTTTACATTTTCAACAATGAATGAGTGTTCTAATTTATGCACATCCTCTCCAGCACTTCTTATTTTAGATTTTTTTAAAATAACTATTTTCTTCGGTGCATAATGCTCTCTCTTTCTGTTTTTTGAACTGCATTTCCCTAATGCCTATGATATAGGGCATCTTTTCATGTGCTTATTGTTCATTTTTATCACTTCCTTGGAGAAATATCTAGTCAAGTATTCTGTACAACTTTTAAAATTTGGTTCTTTGTTTTTATTTTGTTGAGTTGCAGGTTTTCTTGAAATTTCTGGATATTAAACCTTATTACATAAGTGTTTTCCAAAAATTTTCTCCCATTCTGTAGTTTGATGTTAATACTTTCTTGATAATGTTTTTCAATGCACATATTTTTAATTTTTTGGATTCCCATTCATGTATTTTTTTTCTTGCTCTGCTTTTAGTGTGAAGACTACGAAACCATTGTCAAATGCAAGGTCCTGAAGATGTTTCCCTGTGTTTTCTTCTAGTAGTTGTATCACTTAGGATCTTATTGTTAGGTGTTTGATCCATTTTCAGTTAAGTATTGTGTGTTAGTGTGAGGTAAGGGATAGCCCTTCATTCTTTTGCATATAGACATCTAGTCTTCCCAAAACCAGTTATTGAAGAGAACAGTCTTACACCATTGAGTGAATGTGGCAACTTTATAAAAATCAATTTTCCATAGTGAGGATTTATTTCCAAATTATCAATTCCATTCCATTCCAATGAATTCCATTGTTCTATATGTCTATCCCCATGTCAGTGTCATGTTGGTTTGATTACAAGATTTGATTTAATAACAGGGGTATAGAAACATCACTGATTTTTGTGCATAGATCTCTTTACCCCTCCAACTTTGTTGAGTTTATTAGCTCCCTAGGCTTTGTTGCAAATTCTCCAGGAATTTCTAGATATAGGATCAATTCATTTGTAAACAGGAAATGTTTTATTTCCTCCTTTTCAATTTGAATGACTCTTATGCCATTTTTTTACTTAATTATTTTGGCTAGGATATTCAGTACAATGCTGAATAGCAGTGGTGACAGTGGGTGTCCTTGTCTTGTTCCTATTCTAGGGGGGATTTTTCAGACTTTTACACTTTAGTATGATGTTAGCTGTGTGTTTTTCATATAAGCCCTTTATCATGATGTGGTAGTTTCCTCCATTCCTGGATTTATAAGTGTTTTATCAAGAAGATAGCTGCATTTTGTCAGGCATTCTTCCATGTTTTCTATTAATGGAGTACATTACATTAAATTATTTTCTTATGTTGTAACGACTTTGCATAGTTTTGATGAATCCAATTTGAACATAGTGTATAATTTTTTCATAGTGCTGATGGATTCAGTTTACTAGAATTTTTTGGACCATTTTTGCATCTATATTAATAAGGAATACTGGTCTGTAATTTTTTATTGTGGCATCTGACATTGATAATAAATTGATGCTGGCTTCAAAGAATGATTTAGGGAGTTATCATACCCTTGAATTTTGGGGAAGAATTGGAGAAAGATTGGTGTTAATGATTTTTGGATTATTTGGAAAAATTAATTAGTGAAGCCATCTGGTTTTGTTTTTTCTGCTTTTATTGAGAGCATTTATTTATTGATTCAGTCTTTTTGTTATTGATTTGTTGAGATTATCTATATATTATTGAATCAGTGTAGGATATTTTATATTTTATATTTTTATATTTTATATTTTTATATTTAATATTTTAATATTTTATATATTTTATTTTATATTATTGGAATTTTTCCATTTCATCTAGGTTTTCTAATATGTTGTCATACAATTTTCATAGTATCCACTCATATATCTGTTTATTTCTGATGGATCATTATTAATGCACCCCATTTCATTTCTGATGTTAGTCATTTGTGTCCTCTCTCTTTTTTTCTTTGTCAGTCTAGGCAATTTTTTTTTTTTTTTTTGGATCTTTTCATAGAACCAACGTTTGGTTTTATTGATTCTATGTTTTTGTTTTTTTTCTTATTCCCTATTATATGACTTTTGTTATTGCCTTCCTTCTGCTTATTTTGGATTTAGTTGGCTCTAATTCTTCCTGGAGTAAGACTGGGCTCTGATTTGAGATATCACTTCTTTATTCTATGAATTTATAACTATAGATATTCCTCTCAGGATTGCCTTCACTGCAACCCATAAGTTTTGGTATGTCATGCTTTCATTTTCATTCACCTGAAGATATTTTCTAATTTCTTTTTAGATTTCTTCTTTGACCCATTGGTTGCTTAAGAGTGTGTTGTTTAATAACCATATATTTGTGACTTTTCCATTGTGGTCAGATAAGATTCACTGTGTGATTTCAATATCTGTAAATTTGTTGAGACTTGTTTTATATATCCTTGGTATATCCTTGGGAATCATCCATGGGTACAAGAGAGGAATGTGATTCTGCTATTGTTGAAACTTTATTTCCTGTATATTTCTGTTAGAAATAGTTTGATAATAGTTTCATTCAAGTCTTCTATTTCTTCATTAGCTTCTGTCCAGACATTCCATTCATTTTTGAAAGTGTTTTTATCTATTATTGAAAGTGGTGTATTGAATTCTCCTACTATGAATGTAGAACCATCTACTTCTTTTTCAAATCTGTCAATATTTTCTTCAAATATTTTTGGGCTCTATTCTTATGTGCATTTGTGTTCAGAATTTTGTTGCTATTGTTCAATTGACTATATTATCTCTATGCCCTTTTTTTCTTTTTTGCTTGTGATAGTTTTTTATTTAAAGTATATTTCATCTGATATTGGTATAGCTATATATACCAGGTCTTTTTGTTACTATATCCACTGATTTTTTTAAATCCTTTCACATTTAAACCACTTGTGTCTTTAAATTTATTTTGAGTCTCATGTAAATGGCATAGATTTGTTTTTGTTTTTTTTTTTTATCCGTTCTGCCAATATCTGCCTTTTGACCACATAATTTAATCCATTTATATTTAAAGTTACTGCAGATATTGCACCATTTCCATACCCTTCCACCGCCAACCTTTCTGTTTTACTTGTTAAAAATGATATCTTTA
>JAKSZT010038756.1:117978-128145 GCA_026826555.1 Tolypeutes matacus | reverse complement strand
ATCTGTCAAAATTAATAATTCATTCCTCTTATATTTTGTGATGTTTCCAGTCTTATACTATCACTTAATTTCTACTTAGAGTTTCCCGTGGTCATTCTTTAAGGATAGATCTGCTAGAGACAAATTCTCTTAGTTTTCCTTCATCTGTGAATGTGTTTAAATAAAATACATAAAACTGAATTAAATTAAAAAATGCCATATCAAAATTTATGAAATACAGCTAAAACCTGTGTTAAGAGAAAAATGCATAAGAAAAAGATGGAACACTTCAGATCCCAACTCATTTTAGTATTACTAAAACTAGAGAAAGACTACAAGAAAGGAGAGTGTGAAACAAACATTATCCAACAATATTTCTCTTCTACTTAGACCTAAAGATCCTTTATAAAATATTAGGAAATTGAATCCAATATTATAGAAAATTAATTATAGACCATGATCAAGTGGGATTTATTCAAATATGAAATGCTGGTTCAATATTTGAAAATCGATCAGTGTAATCTCCCTTGTTTACAGACTAAAGAAAAAAAAAAACAAAAAATCACATCAGTTGACACAAAAAGCATTTGATAACATCAACATCTATTCATGATTTTTTTTAAAGCCCTGAAATTAGGAATAGAACTGAACTTCTTCAACTTGATAAAAATTATTTATAAAACCAAACATAACTTACACCTAAACTCATACTTAATGGTGAAAACTGCTCTTCTTATAGGATCAGGAACAAGGCAAAGTTATATGCACTCCTCATTCTTTTTCATAAAACTGTGGCACATCAATAACATGGAAAACTACACAACAAGAAAAATAAGCATACTATTGTTACATAAAATATTTGGATTGATATCCAGAGAATTATATCAATTCTCTTCCAATCTTCCAATCTAGGAATATCACATGCTGTAAATGATTCTATTTACATAACATTCTTGAAATGATGGAATTATTGAACTTGAAGGAAATCAGTGATTGCCAGGAATTGGGGAAGTAAGGATAAGGGTGTGGAAGTAAAGGGGCAACACAAGGGATCCCTGTGGTGATGGAATAGTTTGTATCCTGATCTTCACTTACGTTAAAAATAGGACAAAAGTAAGCACACACACACACTCACATAGGAGATGTTTTAGTTTGCTAAAGCTGCCAGGAGGGAAATACCAGAAATGGGTTGGCTTTTATAATGGGAATTTATTAGGGGAGCATCTTATAGTTTCAAGACTGTGAAAATGTCCAAATCAAGACATCATCAGATATACTGTCTCAACAAGGTTGGCTGCTGGTGATACTGGAGTCCAGCTATGTAGCAAGGCAAAATGGACCCCAGTTTCTGCTGAGGCCCCTACCTTACCATTCAGGCTCACTTCAACAGCCCTTAACTGAAGTGATCTAATCAAAATTCATCTAATCAAAAGGTCCTTTAACTGAATCTGACTAAAGATCCCATATACAATAGGCTTCCAAGCAAGAGAAGGATTAGCTTAAGAACATAATTTTCTGGGTTCCACAAAAGATTCAGATCAAGACAAAAGACAAGTGAAAATGAAATTTCAGCAAGATTTGTGGATTTTATCAATGCCAATATACTGATTCTTATAATATAGTTTGTTTGTTTTTGGAGGTAATGGGACCAGGGATAGAACCCAGGACCTTATATGTGGGAAGCCTAATGCTCAACTGCTGAGCTACACTGGCTCCCCAAGTATCATATTGTTTTGCAGGATGTTATCATTGAAAGGACTTAGGCAAAGTATACACAGGATCTCTGTTATAATTTGCAGCTGCATATCAATTTACAAATATATAAAAAATAATGTGTGAATAAAAAGTACAGATAAATTTTTTTGAAGCATTGCCACTAACTATGGTCAATGGTTACCACTATGGTTTACATTCTGTATTGTACACTCTTATAGGTTTGAACAAATATATAATGACCTGTATCTGCCATTCCAAGATCATGGAGAACAATTCCAGTGCCCTAAAAATGCCTCATGCTACATCCAGTCTTCTTTCCCCTTCCCCTCAGAACCCATGGTAACCACTAAGTTGCAAATTTTTTTAACAATAAGGTTCATAATTACATGCATTAATATTGAGGGCTCGCCATATTGGTCTGTCTTCTTCTATTGGGCACTGTCTATGTTCTTGAGAGATTCTTGCCCCAATATTTGAGAACATAGCAGGAATATACAGGATGGGAGTTAAATATTTTCTTGTTTACTGTGTGGGTCTCCAGCCACCACAATAACACCATATGACAAATTCAACACTTTCATATTCCATAGAAACATGCCCAGGTGCACACTTTCCCACATATCCACCCACCACCAACACCCTGCACAAATAACCCACCTTTGTCATATTTGCTAAAAGAACATTCCCATCATTGTAGTTTTAACAATGGACCTACAAATTCCCTGGGTTCACCTGTTCCTTCCTCCAGCCCTCCTCCCTGTTCTATGGTTAACCAAGCCCCAACACCCCACCACCACCATTCACTCTCACTTTCTAGCATCACTGACCCCACTCACATCCTGTACCACTGTCACCACCATCCACTGCCCAACCACAACTCTTTCACCTTATCATAAGTTCTGCCCATATTGAGCATCACCTTACCACACTTTACTCCCTTTGTGCCCCCCGATAACTTATCTTTGAGACTGTAGATCTGAGTCTGCTCAATTTGCGTAGGGCATATCAGGGAGATTATATAATATTTGTCCTTTAATGATTCACTTGCTTCAGTCAACATAAAGTCTTCAAGATTCATCTGTATTATCCCGTGTGCCAACCATTCATTTTTTCTTACAGCTGAGTAAGATTCCATTATATGTATATAGAACAATTTGCTTATCCATTCATCTGCTGATGGACACTTGGATTGCTTCCAACTTTTGGCAATAGTGAATACTATTGTTATGAACATGGGTGTGCATATTTTTGTTCGTGTCCCTGCTTTGAATTCTTCTGGGTATATGCCCAGCAGTGGGATTGCTTGATCATGTCAGTTCTATAGATAGCTTCCTGAGGAACTAACAAACTAACCTCAACAATGGCTGCACCATACTACATTCCCAGCAACAGTGGATGAGGTTTCCCTTTCCTCCACATTCCCTCCAACACTAGAAGTTCTCTGTTTTTTAATAGCCGCTAGTCTAATAAGTGTAAGATGATATCTCATGGTAGTTATGATTTGCATTTTCCTTATAACTATTGATGTTGAGCATCTTTTCATGTGCTTTTTTGCCATTTGTATTTCCTCTTTGGAAAAATGCCTATTCAGATATCTTGTCCATTTTTTTAAATGGGTTGTTTGTCTTTTAATTTTTGAGATGTAGGATTTCTTTACATAAGCTGGATATTGGACCATTGTCAGATAAATGGTTACCAAGTAATTTATCCCATTGAGTAGACTGCCTTTTCATTTTCTTCAGAAACCCATTTGAAGTGCAAATTTTTTTTTTTAATTTTAAGGAGGACCACTTATCTAATTTTTTCTTTCATTGCTCATGCTTTGGTGTTAAATATATGCAATCATATCCTATTACAAGATCTCATAGATGCTTCCTTACATTATGTTCTAAGTGGTTTATGGTGTTGGCTCTTTTATTTAGATCTTTGATCCATTTTGAGATACTTTTTGTTTAGGGCGTGAAATGGTTATCCTCTCCCATTCTTTTGGATATGGATATCCAGTTCTCCCATCACCATTTGTTGAAGAGGCAATTCTTTCCCAGCTGAGTGGGCATTTTGGGCTTGTCAACTATCAGTGAACTGTATATGTGAAGATTTGTATAAGAACTTTCAAATTGCTTGCATTGGGCAGTTTGTTTATCTTGTGCCAGTAGCACACAGTTTTGACCACTGTAGCTTTGTAGTATGATTTATAGTAAGGTAGCATGATTCTCCCAATTTCACTTTTGCTTTTCAATATTTTAAGGCTATTCAGGCCTCTTGCCCTTACACAGAAATTTCATAAATAGCTTTTCAAATTCATAAAAAATGCTGTTGTGATTTTTATAAGGATTGCACTAAATCTGTACATTTATTTGGGTAGAACAGACATCTTAATTATGTTTAGTCTTCCTATCCATGAACATGGAATATTCTTCCATTTATTTAGGTCTTTGATTTCCTTTAACAATGTTTTGTAGTTTTCTGTGTATAGATTTAGTTAAGCTTATTCGTAGATATTCGATTTTTTTAGTTGCATTTTGAAATGGAACTTTATTCCTGATTTCCTCCTCAGATTGCTCATTATTGGTTTACAGAAATACTACTAATTTTTATGTGTTGATCTTATATCCTTCCACTTTACTGAAAATGTTTATCTGCTCTAGAAGTTTTGTTGTAAATTTTTTCAGGGCTTACTGTGTATAGGATCATGTCACCTGCAAATAATGAAATTTTTACTTCTTCCTGTCCACTCTGGGTGCGATTTTATTTCTTTTGTTCACCTAAAGTGCTTGATCAAGTACTTCAAACACAATGTTAAATAAGAGCAGTGACAATGGTCGTTCTGGCCTTGCTCCAGATTTTAGAAGGAAATGCTTTAGCATTTCACCATTGAATATGATGTTAGTTGCGGGTTTTCATGTATACGTTTTATCATGTGGAAGTTTCCTTCTGTTCCTAACTTTTGAAGTATTTTTCATCAAAAAAGGATGCTGTATTTTGTCAAATGCTTTTTCTACACCAATAGAGATGATTATGTGATTTTCTTTTGATCTGTTAATGTGGTGTATTACATCAATTGATTTTCTTATATTGAACCATTCTTGCAAACCAGGGAAGAAATCCACTTGGTCATGGTGTGTAATTCATTTGTTGTGCTGTTGAATATGATTAACAAGTTTTTTGTTGAGGATTTTAGCATCCATATTCATTAGAGAGATTAGTTTCTAGTGTTCTTTTCTTGTGGCATCTTTATGTTGCTTTGTTATTTGAGTGATGTTGGCATCATAGAATGAGTGAGGCAATGCTTGCTCCACTTTTAATTTTGGTAGCACTTAAGAAGAAATGGTGTTCCTTCCAGAATGATTCGTAGCCTTCACCTCTAAAGCCATCTAGTCCTGGGCTCTTCTGAGTTGGGAAATTTTTGAAGAAAGATTAAATCTCATTACTTATGAAAGTATGTTGAGTTAATCAATTTCTTTTTTCATCAGTGTATCATCTAAGTTATCCATCTTGTTGTCATACAATTTTTCAAAGTATCTTCTAAAGATACTCTTTATTTCTGTGGGATCAATGTTGATATCCTCTCCTTCATTTTTATTTTAGGTAGTTCCATCTTCTTTCTTTCTTTATGTTGTTAGTCCAGCTAAGGGTTTATCAATTTATTAATCTTCTCAAAGAACCAGCTTTGGCTTTGTTAATTTTTGTAGTTTTATTTTTTTAATTCTCAATGTCATTTAGTTCTGCTCTAATATTTGTTAATTCCTTTTTCTACTTGCTTTGAGATTAGTTTCTTGTTGTTTTTTTCTATTTTCTCCAGTTGTTCAGAGAGCTCTTCGATTTTAGCTCTTTCTTCTTTTTTTAATACAGGCAGTTACAGCTATAAATTTCCCTTTCAGCACTGCTTTTGCTGCATCCCATTGGTTTTGATAGGTTGTGTTCTCATATTCACTCATTTCAAGGTATTTACTGATTTCTTTTGCAATTTCCTCTTTGATCCACCGATAGTCTGAAAGTGTGTTGTTTAACTTCCATGCCTTTGTGCCTATTCTGGTTCTATGTCCGTTTTTAATTTCCAGTTTCATTCCAATGTGGTCAGAAAAATTAATTTGTATAATTTCAATCTTTCTGATTTAGTTGAGAGCTGTTCTCTGACATGTGGTGCATCCTGGAAAAATGATCCATCTGCACTCGAAAAAAGTATATAACATGCTGTATTAAGGTATAATGTTCTGAGTATATTAGGTCTAGTACCTCTAATGCATTATTCAAGGTCTATGTTTCTTTATTGAACATCTGTTGAGATGTTTTGTCTAATGATGATAATGGTATATTAATGTTTCCCACTATAATTGTAGAAGCATCTATTTCTCCACTTAGTTTCTCCAGTGTTTGTCTCATGTATTTTGGGACACCCTGGTTAGGTGCATACATGTTCATGATTGTTCCTTCTTCTTAATAGATTGCCCCTTTTATTAATATATAGTGTCCTTCTTTGTCTCTTACAATAGATTTGCACTTAAAGTCTGCATCTAATTTTTTTTTTTTTTTACATTTCTCAATGAAATGTAATGGATGCCTATAATTTTTTTTTAAATCAAACAATATATTACACAATATATTTGGTTCATAGTAACGCATTCATACAGTATTTGTCCTTTTGTGTCTGGCTTGCTTCACTCAACATAATGTCCTCCAGGTTCATCCATGTTGCCATATGCTTTAGGACTTCATTTCTTCTTACAACTGCATAATATTCCATCGTGTGAATAGACCACAGTTTGTTTATCCATTCTTCTGTTGATGGACACCTGGGTTGTTTCCAACTTTTGGCGATGGTGAATAATGTTGCTATGAACATCAGTGTGCAGATGTCTGTTCGTGTCACTGCTCTCAGTTCTTCTGGGTATATACCCAGTAGTGTGGTATTGCAGGGTCATGTGGTAAGTCTATATTCAACTTCTTTAGGAAGTGCCAAACAGTCCTCCATAGTGGTTGTACCTTCCTGCATTCCCACCAACAATGAAGAAATGTTCCTATCTCTCCACATCCTCTCCAACACTTGTAGTTCTCTGTCTTTTTAATAGTGGCCATTCTGATAAGTTTGAAATGATATCTCATTGTAGTTTTGATTTGCATTTCCCTAATCACGAGTGATGTTGAGCATTTCTTCATGTGTTTTTTTTGCCATTTGTATTTCTTCTTCGGAGAAATGTCTATTCAAGTCTTTTGCCCATTTTTAAATTGGGTCATTTGTCTTTTTATTGTTGAGTTGTAACATCTCTTTATATATCCTGGATATTAAACCCTTATCAGATATGTGATTTCCAAATATTTTTTCCCATTGAGTTGGCTGGAAGGGTAAGTGCACCCAAATAGCCAAAAGCATTCTAAAAAAGAAGAGCAATGTGGGAGGAATTTCACTGCCTGACCTTGAAACATATTAAAAAGCTACAGTGGTCAAAAGAGCATGGTACTGGCATAAAGATAGACACATTGATCAGTGGAATAGAATTGAGAATCCAGAAATAAACCCTCACCTATACAATCAACTGGTTTTTGACAAACTTACCAAGCCCACGCTAATGGGAAAAAACAGTCTCTTCAACAAATGGTGTTGGGAGAACTGGATATCTATAACCAAAAGAATGAAAGAGGACCCCTATCTCACCCCCTATATAAGAATCAACTCAAAATGTATCAAAGATCTAAATATAAAAGCCAGGACCATAAAACTACTAGAAGAAAATGTAGGGAAACATCTTCAAGACCTTGTAATAGGTTGTGGTTTCTTGGACTTTACACCCAAAGCACGTGCACCAAAAGAAAAAGTAGATAAATGGGACCTCCTCAAAATTAAACACTTCTGCACCTCACAGGACTTTGTCAGAAGGGTGAAAAGGCAGCCAACTCTGTGTCAAATATTAATATACCTACTCTCACTATTTGGTTACTGTTTGCATTTAAAATCATTTTCCAATCATTCACTTTCAATCTCCTTGTGTCCCTGGGTCTAAGACGAGTTTCTTGTAGAAATGGGTCATATTTCCTTATCTATTCTGCCAATCTGTGTCTTTTTATTGGAGAGTTTAGTCCATTAACATTCAATGTTATTACTCTCAAGGCGTTACTTAGGTTAACCTTTTTTTTTTTCAGGTTTATATGTCATATTTGATTTTTATTTCTCTTTTTATCTTTTTAGTTATTCTTACTAATAATCTTCCTTTCTACACTCTCCTCCAAACCTCTCTCCCCTGTTTTTTCCTTTCAACCTGAAAACATCCTTATTATTTTTTAAAGTGTACATTTCTTGTTGACAAACTCCCTTAATTTCTGTTTATATGTGAATATTTTGAAGTCTCCATCATCATTGAATGCCAGCTTTGCTGGATACAGAATTCTTGGCTGGAATTTTTTTTCTTTTAGCACCTTAACTATGTCATGCCACTGCCTTCTCACTACCATGGTTACAGATGAGAAATAGGCAGTTGTCTTTGTATTTGATGGATCTCTTTTCTCTTGCTGCTTTCAGTATTCTCTCTTTGGCCTGAACATTTGACAATTTGATAAATATTAGTCTCAGGATTGGCCTGTTAATATTTATACTGATTGGAGTGTGCTGTGGTTCCTGGACATATACATCCATATCTCTCAATGAATTGGGAAATTTTCAGCTGTTATTTCTTCCAACACTCCTTCTACCCCCTTTCCCTTCTCTTCTTCTTCTGGGGAAGCCTATAATGTTTATGCTTGTGCATTTTCTGTTGTCATTAAATCCCTTGAGTCCCTGCTGAATTTTTCCATATTTATCTATTCTACTATCTGTCTGATTTCAGATTTACGGTCTTTGACATCACTAATTCTTTCCTCTGCTCTTCACATCCGCTGTTACATGCTTCCAGAATATTTTTGATTTCTTACATTGTGTCATTGATCAGCATCAGATCTGTTATCTATTTTACGCATGTTTACAATATCTTCAGTGTGTTCCCACTGTGTCTTCTTAATATCTTGTATCTCTTCTTTCACTGCATTAGGTTACTCCATGACATATGTTTGGACATCCTTGATTAGTTGTTCCATATTTTACATCTATTCCTGTTTTTTAGTTTGTTCATTAGGCTGATCCATATCTTCCTTTTTTTAAGTATGGTTTGTAAGTTTTGCTGATGTCTAGGCATCTTATCTTGATGTGTTTATTCAGAAGATTAGCTTCTCTTTCCACTCTAGGGTTTTATTTTGTTTTGTTTTGTTTTGTGTTAAGATTCCTCTTTGACACTGCTTACACTTCTATATCTTCTTAGTGGTCCATGTTGCCTTAAAAAAATATTAAGACCATAGATAAGGAAAGAAAGAATAAGAGAAAAAGAATAATATGTAACAAAATAGAAAAGGAAACATAAAAGAGCCAGGTAAAAATAAGTAATAAGAGTTAAAAATCATTAAAAAAAATACAAAGGAATAAGAATAAAATGGTGGAATAAAAAATAAACAAGAAAAAAACAGACTAGAATAAAAGACTGGCTAGATGAGAAGAGAGGAAAATAAATGAACCCAATTCAGAGAAGGTGGAATGAAAGAAAACAATGGAAAAGGGAAAAATGAAAGTAAGAAAAGAAATAAAGAAACTAAGGAGAAAAAAAGAAGGAAAAGAAAAAAAAAAGAAATAAAGAGAAAAACAATTAAAAAACAATAAACAATCCAGGAAAACCAGGTTTCACTCTTAGGCCCCTAGGAACTCTTTCAGGTGGCTGGTCCTCATCAGTAAATCACCCTGAAGCCCACACTGTACAAGTAAGATGTCCAGTTTTAGAGAATAAAATAAAGACTAAAAAATAATAAATAAAAATAGAAAATAGTAGATCAAAACCCCTAAAACACAAAAAAATCTAGTCTGTAATTTTCTTGTCACAAGGTGCCAGCTGTATGCCTGACATCCCACTAGATCAGTCTTTGAATCCCTTCCCTTAGGATGTACTGAGGATTGAACCAGTCTCCTAGTATATGTGAGGCAGAAGTTCCTCCACTGAGCTATACCCACTCTGCAGGTTAGATAGGCTTCTGAAACCTTATCTGGCTCTCCCCACTCTCTTTTCCCTCAGTCAAGTTGGGCTTCTAACAGTTTCCTGGCTATGTCTTCTGGCTTCCTTCTTTCACAGGCTGTTAAGTGCCTGTCCAGATCAACTATTGATACATGCAAGAGCATGGATGAATTTCACAAACATTATTCTGATCAGCATGTTCACTCTAAACAATTTCTGTTTTCACAAAAATACTTGTCCAAATAAATGATTTAGACCCTTGTTTGTAATAGCAGAAAATTTAAATAAAATTGAATTAGGTAAATGGATGAATTTAAAAAAAGGGAATGATTAAAACAAATTTTAGGATGTTGTAGATATCTAAAGAAGATAGCAGGACCCACCAATTGTTTTTGAGTTGTTGATGTAGATTTCCCATATGTGTGGTGATTACAGGTTGTCATTTTAC
>JAKSZT010038756.1:44960-89566 GCA_026826555.1 Tolypeutes matacus | reverse complement strand
TAGTTGCATATTGAAGGGATAGGGTAGGTGGGCCATGATAATATTGGGTTTGGTGGTGCAAGGTTGACAGGTGGCTAGATTGGAAGGGTGGATTAGAATACCCAGGATACTGGGGGGAGAGATGGGAGAGGGACCAGGTGAAAATTGGGATTTCTGGTTATGAGGATGAAAGTTCAATGGTGGGAGTGCTCTTATGGCAATATGACAAGAAAGGTTCACTGGTTTAGGGTGTTGGTTGGGGGGCATTTGGGACAGGGCACATCTGGAGCAGACTTCTAGGGAGTTTGGGGGTGTTCATCTTGTCATGATGTTTTGTATCATGGGTGGAGACCTACACCATGTGCAGGAAGGAGATGGACTCCCATCTTTGGGAGGACTGATTTGCTCAGAAATAGACAGATAGGCATCTCTTAAGAGCAAGGGCAGTTCCTAATAGGGGAGGACAAAATAGTGTGTCAAGATCTCTTGTTGCATGTAACTATGAATCTTGTCATCCAATGAGTCAAGCCAGGGGATCATTGTGGGCCTTGAGGGGATGAGGAGGGAGAAACAGAATAGATCCAACAGGGAGTAGTTAATGGTCAGTGGAAATGTTTTTCATTACCTTACAGTGATGGACACAGGACATGGTAAATATCATCAAACTTTAGAAAAGTGTACCATCTAAAATGTAAGCCATACTGTAAGCCATTGACAATGTTTAGCAGCTATGTTTCACTATCTGTATATCAGTTATAACAATGCTACCATCCACATACAAAAAGGCTTTAATATGGAGTGAGGAAAGGGGTAGGAGGTTGGGTATATGAGATTCCCTTGTATTCTGTGTGTGACTTTGCTGTGAACTAAATCATCTTTGAAAAGTAAATTAAAAATTGTGAAACACTGGGGAGTGAGTGGGGGAAGGTACCATGTTATAGAGTGGACACCATATATTGCAGTGACAAAAGGCAAAATGTCAAAAAAAATTTTTTTTAATTTTTCCCCATTTTTTGAATATCCCAATTCTTTCATTTTATTTTCTTTTAGTTGTTTTTTTTGTTTGTTTTGTTTTTTTTGTTTGTTTGTTTTCATGTATTTTATCTCTTATATTTAATCTCATCATTGTTGTTTCATTTTCCTATTAATTTTGTTTGGCTATTGTATTGGCTTCATCTTTAAAGAAGCTTTGGATCACAGAGGTGTTACAACTGGGGCAGGAGAGGATCGTTGGTGGGGGGTGTCAGGAATGGGGGATGCATAGGAGGAAGTTCACCTGAACATACATAAAAAGTATATAAAATTGTTCAAATGCTCATGGGGCATGGTTACAGTGGGTGGAGAATCACACAATAAATGAGAGAATACTGAATTCCCATCCTGGAGAGTTCTGCCACATTCTCCAAGGGAACAGCAACAGTCCCCCAAGTGCAAGGGCAGTGTCT
Source organism: Tolypeutes matacus (assembly GCA_026826555.1). Classification (NCBI taxonomy): domain Eukaryota; kingdom Metazoa; phylum Chordata; class Mammalia; order Cingulata; family Chlamyphoridae; genus Tolypeutes; species Tolypeutes matacus. Next base: position 88,142 of record JAKSZT010038756.1, on the reverse strand, counting down.
GGCAAAGGAGGATGATCCACTGATGGGCCCTTGTTATTGATGACTAGCCTTATGAGTCTTTGCTTTTGAAATTGAAACTATTGTTCTGGGTTGCCTAAGGGTTGCCTCCTGAGAGCCTCCTTGTTGCTCAAATGTGGCCTCTCTGTAAGCCAAACTCAGCATATGAATGCATTACCTTCCTCCCAGCATGGGACATGACTCCAGGGGATGAGCCTCCCTGGCGATGAGGGATTACTACCAAGTGCCAACTGGCCATACGACTGGAAAAAAACCTCAAATAAAAAGGGGAAAAGGTAAAGACAAATGAGTTCATATGCCTAAAGGAATCCAAAGTGTGTCAGGAGGTCATCCCAAACGTAACACTTTTGCATATCTCAGGAGGACCTCAAAGGCTTCCAATGTGGCTATAACCCCAATAGAGCAGCTACTGAGGGCTCTGGAGGCACCCAGGTCCTATATTAGGGCAGATTGCTCCAGAGTTTGGTGCCTTATCAGTGGGCCCTAACTTTGGAATCTGTGCTCCTGAGAGTGACAGAGTTGGATTCAAATATGTCTTCCCTGCACATGGTCCATCTGTTCTTCTATTCAAACCTATATGTGATGCTGGAGTCTTAGGTGTACTTCCAGAGACTGAAGCCATGTGCCAGCTGTGCCTGGAATATCGGTGGAGCTGCAACTCCTACTCTACAGCTCAATGGACTCACCCAAGTCACCTGGTGAGGAGACAATGATGGACAATGACCATCCCAGGGAATGGAGAGACCCTGCAGCTGCAGCCAGAATAATCCCATCCACTGTATCCATGGGATATAAGCCCCCTCTCACTTGCAGGTGGAGTGGACATTACCATCTCAGACTCCTCAGTATTGGGGGAAGAGCTATGGACTAGAGTAGACTTACTGGTATTCTGTTATAGATATATTGTGATTCAAGAAATGGAAGAAATTACAACATTAATATGGAGCCAGTGGCCACTGGATGCTTTGTGGGCAGGGAGAGGAAACAGCAGTTGTAATACAGGGGCTTTTTCAGGACTTGGGAATTTTCCTGAGTGACATTGCAACAACAGATATAGGCCATTCTATATCATCACATAACATGCAGAATTGTGTGGGAGATTGTGGTCTACAATTTGAACTATGTTCCATGCTTAATGGCAAAGCCCCAGGATGTGTATATCCATTGCAGGTGTAGTGCCACACTAATGAAGGATGTCTGTGTGGGAGGTTGTGGGAGGTGTGGGAGGTGGGGCATATAGGAATCCTTATAATTTTTGTGTAACATTTATGTAATCTAAGTATCTTTTAAAAAATAAAAAACTTTTTTAAAAAGGTATTACTTCTCTAAGCTGTACCTGAATGAAATGTCTGAGGTATTTTTTGAGCTATTTTCATGAAAATATTGCAAGCCACATCCTGGACTCCATCACTGATCTCATGCATGAATTCAAGTAGCTTGTTAACAAAAGTCTTCAAAAATTACCAGCAAGCTTTCAAAAATCTTGAATATTGACTTACTATGTAGTTGATATTTGATCCAATAATAGTTTAGTATCTTTGAGTCTTTTCTATTCACATAATCCCAATGGATCTTTTATAACAGTAATAAGAAATCTTTACCCATCCTCTTCATGCATTGCTCCACTAATGAAACCTGTTGCCCAACACAATGTATTCAAATATTTACATGACCTCTCTGTACCATTGAATTGCTTGTAAATCTCCTTAGTCATTTTTCTTTCTGTATCTACATAATAATACTGATGAATAAGATAAACTAATGCTTCTCTCATATTTGTATATACATTTATGGAATCTGTATCTTTCTTGATTTTCTCACAGCTTCTCCCTGATCATTTTCCACAATCAATACTTCCTTTTGGTTTAGCCACATGACTAACCATCAACAAGCAGACCTTGGATAATACAGGCAACTAGAGCCGTTTCCTGGGAGGAACACCAAAATGTTGAAGTCCCAAGAGCAATGCAGAGGCAGATATAGAAATGGGCTCTCTCTATAGAGTTCAGCTGCCAAGTGATTCTAATACTTAAGACAAATTTTAAAGATTTCATTTTCTTTTACTTGTGATAATAACAGCATGTAGTGCAGGGCCTCCATCAGTGTTTCCCTGAGATATAGTCTTTTTTGTATAACTTGATCATATTTCTTAAGAATAGTACAGAGAAATAAACAGATTTTAGATAAAGTTTTGTTCACCTTTTCCATTTAAGTATGTAGGTTGAATATTAGTATTTAAAGGAAATATCTGTTTTAGCGGCATCATTTTCAGTGTAAATAGTATTATAAATTGTCTTGCATAATGGCTTACACTCACAACAGCAATCTCAGTAAACCAATTCAGAGAGATATTTCAAAACATTGGAACATTCAGGAATTTATAAATTAATGTGCTGATTAACTTGTACTCAAAAATGTTCTCAAGAAATCTGAGAAATATTTCCAGGGTTGCATGTGCAATTGGAGAATTTGGGTTATTTTATCATAATATTTCATAATAAAATGGAGAGTATCACACATCCTACTTGTGCCTGTAATGTCACTTATAAATGTTGGCCAGTGTTTGGGCCATTCTTGTTTCACTATCTAAACAAGAATCATATTTCATTTCCCGATATATACCTTCTTCTCTACACAAACTTGATAACACGAGATTTTGATAATGAGGACAACATTGTATTTTTTTCTCCACATTGGTTCCTTGAAATAATCTTCCGTCTTGTTTTTATCACATTTTCCAAAATTTGTAGTCCATAGTATTTTGTGTTCATATTCTGTGAAAATTCCAAAATTATGTTGACTCTTGTCCATTACATCAGGATGCACCTTTAAATATGTCACTACAAATTGAGCCATTCTTTGTTGGTTTCCTTCTCCATGGTATAAACAATTTACCACATTGTTTAAAAGGTTGATATCCAGGCTTTCCTGAAATCGAGCAACTAACGAACTGCATGGCCTGCTAACATGATCATTATTGGCCTAGATTACCCATATTGGACACTGTGCCTCAGCCTGTCCACATTCTTAGTCACCTTATGGCCCGTGTTGAGGCCCATGGAACATGGGGTTGTGTAGAGCCATGGCTACTGCCCTTTCAATGGCTGCCATGGCAGAAGGGGAGATCTATATACTTTTGTGTGTTTGATAGATTTCATAATAGAACTAAAATAATCTTTAAAATGTCAAGCATATTGTAAACACTAAACTTAACTTACAGGAAAGCAGGCCAGAAATCAACAATTGATTAGAAAATTCATGGCAATGGGTGTTCCAATGGCTAACAAATGTATGAAGAAATGATCACTTACAAAGCTTATGCATAGAAAACAATTAAAAATAACAATAAAATATTATTTTATTCCCATTAGAATGATGATAAACTTAATGTCATTATTGTAAGGCACAAAACAAAAATAATAGAGGAGACTGAATTGGAGATGTAACAGAAAGTATGTATGAACAACCCTTGCTGCAGACACACACAAAATACAAATAATATACAGGAGCTTTTACATATGAAAACAAACATTATTCAGACAGAAAACTCTATGTGAGTATCTCAGCAAATAAGAAGTAGAGGGGGAAAATTACAGAGTGGGTGGGTTTTATTACTGTTCTGCTAACTCTACCATTAGAAGCAGGATACAGCAGTTTCTTAGAGATAAAGATGAATATCAAGGCCATGCAAAAGATAGAGGACAGAAAGGGTAAGTAGAGATGGTAAGAGCCAGAGTTTAATATGAGGTTTATAGATATGTGTGTGTGTGCATGCAAGTGTGTATGTGTGTGCATGTGAAAGACAAAGATTGTGAAGTGAGTTATATGATGCGTCATGAGAACGCAGGATCAAGCACTTCAGAAAGTTTCTGAAAATGACTTCTTTATTGCTTACAAACACAATGAGTAATAAAAGAAGGGACAGGACATTGTGGCTGGTTCCAGGGGAGGCCAGCTGCTTGCATCGGAGTCAGTGGATGGCAGCTCTGCTCGTCCCAGTTCATGTTGGAGAGAAGAGACAAATCTGTGCTGCTCAAGGGCAGGGTATTTATACATTCAAGGGGCAGTGGGCCCTGCCACTGAGAGTTCCTGCCTTGATAAGTGGCTAGAACTGTTTGTTCCTGATTTCAGGTTGCTCCATTAGGCCTAACATGCTACAGAATGAGAACATATTGAAACATTTGAGCATAATACAGAAGTAGGAGAGTGGTTGGTGAGGGCTGGTAGGTAGCTACTGTGCTCTTCATGTCTTCCCCAGCAGATATCTAAGGAAAGGAGCCTATAAAAGAAGATTATAAAACACATGGTTAAGTCTATTGACAAGAAAAATAACCCAACACAATTAGTTTTATGAATCAGAGGAGTCTTAAAAAACAAATACACAAACACAAATTTGTGCACATGTATGCACTCAGAAGCATACACTTTACAGTTAATAAAATGAAAGCATAATGTTTATTTTACAACAACAAGAAATTATGAGACAGATCAGGTTGGATGGAGAAAAAAATATATAAAATAAAAAAGTTGTGGAAACAAAATATATTCATTGAATTAAAAAAAATAAATGGAAAGCATTCTAGACTTATATTCAAAAGAAAATTTAGTTAATTAGAAAATGATAATGAAAAATTTTCCCCATATGTAAAATAGATAAGAAGATAAGAAATATGAAAAGTTAATAAATGGGGAGAATGACAAGAGAATATGGGTAATGGATAGTAAAGCAGCTACAGGTTTTGCAGTCTTTAATAAAGTACACAGAGACTAATATGGAACAATTTGCTAGAAAACTTTAATTTTCAAAATTATAATGTATTGAATATTGAAATTGTTATAAATATCTATTATAATAATGTGTCATTGATAATTATATTATTATTGTATTAGCCAAAAGGGTGCTGATGCAAAGTACCAGAATCTGTTGGCTTTTATAAAGGGTATTTATTTGGGGTAGAAGCTTACAGTCACAAGGCCCTGAAGAGTCCAACTCAAGGTACCATAAGAGATACTTTCTCACCCAAAGTCATTGGTGTCTGTGAGGGTTCAGGCTTCCTTCTTTCTCTTAAGGCTCTGTGGTCCCAGCTTCTTCTAATCTCAGGTATAGGCTGGTGTAAGGCTCATCTCTCTTCCTGGGGCTCATTTCTTTCTGGACTCAGCTGCTCTTCTATCTTTACAAGGTCAGCTGTAAGCTATCAGGCTCATCTCTCTTCCCTGGCCACAAGATCCTCTGTGTATCTTCTCTGTGTACCTACTTCCCTGTGTCCTTGATTGAGTGTCCATTTATGTAGCCTACCAAGGGCACAGGGACTCAACCCTGCACACCCTAACCTTAATTTAATCAAAGGAATCACAGCTGAATCTAATCCAATCAAAGGGCACCATGCCCAAAGGAACAGACCAGTTTACAAACATAATCAATATTTCCTTTTTGGAATTCATAAATAATATCAGACTGCCACAATTATCTTAAACATTTATGGAATTGAAATGCTCTCTTTCAAATCAACACTAGAAAAACTGGGAGTAAGAAGATTGTGGGACACCTAAGCCATGTTTCAATTCAGTAGTTATATTGAGCAGATAAGATGGCACAACACTAATTTTAAAATGATAAAAATAATTTTGAGAAGGGGGAATGGTCATCAAAGAGAAGAAAGGAGAGATCTGATCTACAAATAGCAGAGATTGGCTTATTCTGGAACTTGTTTAGTATAATGAACACTATTCCTTAAGGGAAGAAAATTAAAATAATTTAATTGTAATAACTCAAGTCAATTCAGTCTATCCTAGGATTTTTGTGGTTTTCACTGACTTGATTGACTGTTTTCTGAAATGGATGACATTCATTTTTTCTGTTTGTTTGTGAAGGCTCTAGACCCAGTTCTTTAGGGTATATGAATAAGTGAACCGTAAGTGCAAACTTTAAACAATCAAATAATTTTTGTGGTGGAAGAGAGTTGAGTAATATGTGCTTCTACCCCAAACAAAATACCCAATTATATTTTTAGTAGTGACAGTTCTACTATAAAAGTTATGATATAGTTATATTTTTTAAATGTTAAATTATGAAACTAGACATAAGTCTTCAAGATACTAAAATAAGTGTTCATGTCAGATGTAGCAGTTTAATATTATTTATGAATTCCAAGAAGAAACATAAATTTGTTTCTAAACTGGTCAATTCCTCTGGCATGATAACCCTTTGATTGAATTAGATTCAGCTGAGATGTCTGATTAAGTTATGTTAAGATTAGGGCTCTGATCCAACTACATCATTAGAGTGCAACTCAGCATCGATTCCCAGGCCCATGGGGATGAAACAGATACTCACAGGGAAGTAAATACATGGAGAAGGAGAGCACAGAAGCAGATACACAGGAAGAGAGAGTGCTCCATAGATATGGCCCTGGGAAGAGAGATAAGCTTTATAGTCTTGTGGAGAGAACAGAGCAGCTGAGCCTGGAAAAAAATGAAGCCCGGGTAGAGAGACAAGCCTTTTGCCAGCCTACAACTGAGATCAGAAGAAGCTGGGACCACAGACCCTTAAGAGGAAGGAGGAAGGCTGACCCTTTGCAGAGATTACCTGCCATCTTGCATCAACATATGACAACAGGTATTTTGCATCAGCACCCCTTTGGCTGATTAATACATCAGGGAAATGAGCTCACCCTTTGATTGATCAATTTAGTACAATGGTCAATAATGTGGAGACAAGTCCCATGTAAGTTAAACATAGTAGGTAAATGGAGGCCAGTGTCACACACAAGGAGAGCTCCTTTTGCTATTCTACTACTTTGTATTAGTGAGTACATTTTCATTCTCCCACTTGCAATACACTTAGAAACACAGTAAGCTTTTTTTTTTTAAACAAATCAATTTTATTGATACGTATTAATAAAGCATCAATCCATCCAAAGTGTACAAACAATGATATTCTGTATAATATTGTAGTTCTGCATTCATCACTGCAGTCAGTTTAGAGCATTTTCATTATTCCAGTAATAACAATAATAATAATAATAAAACAAAAAACAACCAAACAAAACTCATTATCTCTCAATCTCTCTATGCTTCCTCTACCATACATATTTGCTATGAAGTGGAACGCTTCATGCAAATAATGACTCCCAGGAGAAAATTTCAAAGAAACCTTTATTACTGGCCGGGGTGCACTCCCTAGTGAGAGTGGCACCTAACGTCCAGTGACTGCAGTCTTTTTTTTTTTTTTTTTTTTTTTAATTTATTTATTTTTTATTGTGGGTAAAAATCAAAATTTTCACAATACATACCAACATTTGCAAAATGATATATAAATATATATGCATATATGTGCATTTGCTTACATAAAAGAGTTGCTTAGATTACTCAAAATATTACACGGAACCCACTGGGATTCCCATGTTGCCCACCTCCCACACCTCCCACCACATCCCACACAAACATCTCCCACAAGTGTGACCCACCACCCTCAATGGACTTACACATCCTGGGGCCTTGCCACCAACCATAGACCACAGTTCACATCGTAGACCACACTCTCTCCCACACATAGAACGCCTTCCCGCGTGGCTACATATTTCTATAGCAACCAAAAACAGCATTGTTTTAATCATCATACATATTTCTATAGCAAAGCAAGCAAAGCAATGTTCTAAAAGCTGATGTTTGCTGTTAGCGTTCCAGCAGGGAGGGGGAGTGGTTGATCTTTGGGGCATGATGTACTGATTCTTTTTAGTCCTGGATGGGCACCTGGTTTCCACCCGCAATTGTTAGAGGATTTTGCTATTGGGAATTTCCTGTGCTGTTTTACCTCCTTTTCATTCCCCACTCCTGTGGTAGCACTAGTCAAACCATTGACTCTGCATCAGTGGCTAAGGGATTGTACTAGGATGCAGACAACTAAATTTTATTTAGTTTTAGATTGTGATAGGGTTTGAGGCAAGAGACAAGGGGTGATTCCTTGGGTACAGGTGAACCAGGTGCCACTAGGAGCTTTCCAGTAATAGGATTCATCAGTTTCGTCGAGAAAATAACTGATGAACAGTGGGAGTTTAGGCAAGTTGTCAAAACAGGTGCCATTTCCTTGTAGGTCTCCCAGAGTTAGAATTGGCTTATGACCCCCACTTACACAGCTTTTAGCTTTCGTTTACTGAACTCAGTTCTGGGGTCTCGACCAGTTACATATAGCCTGAGGCCCCATGTTTTACCTCTTTCCCAGGCATCATCAGACCCATTAGTGATATGGATGTGGATGAGGTTGCCGGACCCTATAGTTGGGTTCTGGGGCCTTGCTTTCCTATTGAGGCTGATGGCAGTATCTTTGGAAGTTCATGGTGCTAAGGTTTCGCAACCCCATTGGGCACAGTGGTACTGTCCCTGAGTACTGCATTCTGGGGGCCCGTCTGCAGGGCAGACATAGAACTGAACCTGAGCTAGTCCTTTTTCTAAATTTTGGTTTCCATATCCCCAACTTGTAAAAGAGTTTGAGTAGCATTTAGAACCTTCCCGTCTTTGGTTCTGGTTATGCTCCAGTAATAGGAGGTTAACGGAAAACCACTACTAGCGCAAATGCTAGTAACCAGGAGGGACAGCAATATTATTTGTCAGGGCATTGTTATATTCCCCCGTCCTTCCCCACCCTTAGTCTTAACTTATCCTGTGAATCTTGATTTTTAACGGGTTTTCTGTTCTGATGACTGCCCACTTTCCTGCTTTTGAGTTTTCTGTTCTGGACCTGACGGCTTTTAGCTGGGACGCATGTATCCAGTGCCTTTTTCCTGTGACTTTTACTGCCATGGGTGTTGTGAGGATCACCACATATGGGCCGGTCCACCGTGGCTTCAGTGTTCCAGCCTAGAGCTTTTGAACCCAGACCAGATCTCCAGGCTGTGCCTGAAATAAAGGACTTTAACAAGGGAGATGGGCTTCTTGGACCGTCTGATTGGCCGTTTTTTAAATCTGGTCCAGCACCTTTAGAGTAGAGAAAAGATATTGGTTGTCATATTCAGATATTTTTTCTAACCCCAACTTGGGCAACAGGGTCAGGGGTCTGCTAAATAATATTTCATAGGGTTTAATGCCCTGCACATAGCGGGTAAATCTGGCTTTAAGGAGGGCAAAAGGAAGGAGACTCACCCAGTTTTCACCAGACTCCAGAGCCAACTTGGTTAGGGTTTCTTTTAAGGTGTGGTTCATTCTTTCAACCTGTCCTGAACTTTGGGGCCAAAATGCACAGTGCAGTTTACAATTTATATCCAGGGCTTTAGCCAATTGTTGAGTCACTTGCGCTATGAAGGCTGGGCCGTTACCTGACCCTATTCTAAGAGGAAGCCCAAATCTTGGAATGATTTCTGCTATCAACTTTTTAGCTACTACCGTGGCTTTTTTGTTTTTAGTGGAGTAGGCTTCCACGCACCCCGAAAACGTATCCACCAGGACCAGGACATACCTATATCCATATTTTCCCAACTTTATCTCGGTAAAGTCTATTTCCCAGTGCTCTCCTGGTTCCATCCCATGGAGCCTAGTTCCCACTGGAACTTGGACATCTCCTCTTTGATTTACTTTTGCGCAGACTTCGCATCTTGATGTGATACTTTAACTGATTTTAGACAAGCCTGAGAAATAAAAGTCTCTTTTTATTAGTTCTATTAATTTGGTGCCACCCATATATGTGGTGTCATGCAGCCTTTTGACCAATTGTCTTCCCACTGCTTCAGGTAGGTATGTTCTGCCATCAGGCAGGACTAATCAACTTTCTGGGGAAATTTTAACTCTTAGACTTTCCCCCTGCCTGACGCCTTCTGGAGAGTAGCGCATTATCGGGGACTCCCGGCTGGGGACTGTCGGGAGCATTTGGACAGGGGCAACTGGTAGGAAGGCGGTTTGTGCAACTTTATCTGCTAGTCAGTTGCTTTCAGCCTGCAGGGAATTTCCCTTCTAGTGTTCTTTGCAGTGAACAATGGCTCCTTGGTTAGGGAACTAAATGGCTTTAAATAGCACTAAGACTTCAGCCCCGTTTTCAATTTCTTTTCCTCCAGATGTTAGGAATCCTCGCTCTTGGTACAGTGCACCATGTACATGGGCTGTAGCAAAAGCATAATGACTGTCTGTATAAATATTGATAGTTCAGCCTTTTGCCCATCTTAGTGCTTGGGTAAGGGCTATTAGTTCAGCCCATTGGGCAGAGGTGCCATGGCTTAAGGATTGAGCCCAGATAGTTTTGGGTGGCTCTACTACTGCTGCTCTCGCATAACGGTCTCCATCTTTAACAAAGCTGCTGCTATCTATGTGAGATTATGGGAAGCCTCCAGCAAAGGCACATTGGTAAGATCTGGGCATTAGATATCCAGCGGTCCAGGGGACTGCAGAGGAGGGATTCCACCAAATGTGGGGCCATTACCACCAGGTTTTGGCCAAAGGTTAACTTAGAGGCTTCCTTGACTAAAAGGGCAGTGGCTGCGACAGCTTTTAAGCAGTTGGGCCATCCAGCAGGTACATAGTCCAGCTTTTTTTTTGAGAGGTGTGCTACTGGCTGGCGCCAAGGCCCAATGGACTGGATTAAGACTCTTTTGCTAACTCCCCGACTTTCATCAATGAATAGACTTTCACGCGACAGTCCTTGGACAGATCAGGTAGCCCGAGGGCAGGGGCACTCACCAGAGCTGTCTTCAGACCTTCAAAGGCTTTTTGCTGCATTTTGGTCCACAACAAGTCATTTCCCTTGCCCGCCGTGGCGGCGTAGAGGGTCTTAGCAATTTCCGTGAATCCGGGGGCCCACAGCCTGCAATATCCCCCGTACCAAGAAATTCGCAACCTGTCATTTTGAGATTGGTGCTGGGATGCCCAATACAGCTTGTATCCTGTTGCGTGAAAGTTGCCGTTCCTCTTTTTTTTTTTAAGATGTATCCCAGATAAGTTACGGAGTGGGAGCAGAGCTGATCCTTTTTGGCGAATACACGATACCCCATTTCCATCAATGCTTTGAGTAGGCTGAGGGTAGCCACTTTGCAAGAGTCCGAGTCTGGTGCGGCTAGAAAGAGGTCATCTACATACTGAAGTAGGGTAACACCTGGATGCTGCTCCCTAAAGAGGGACAAGTTCCGCCCCAGAGCCTCCCCAAACAAGGTGGGGAGTTTTTGAATCCTTTGGGAAGTTTGGTCCAGGTTAGTTGCCTACTTCCCCCAGGCCGAGGGTCCTCAAAAGCAAAGATGGGTAGGCTAACTGGTGCCAAATGGTATAGAAAATAATGCATCTTTTAGATTTAGAACAGAGTAGGTGGTATGCTCTGGAGAGCCCTGGCTTCGAAGTGTGTAAGGGTTAGGGACGGTGGGTTGTAATTTCTATAGACCTCCATTAGACACTTTAAAAAGGCAGAGGGTGATTCATTAGGCCCTTGGGTAGTTTCAGTCACCTTAGAAAGATTTGTTGGCTTTTTGGGGGCAGCTCGAAGGTCATGTAGGAGAGTCTGGTGAAACTGCTGGAGAGCCTCCTTACCTTGCTTCTGATTGTAATTCCAGCCTGGTCTGGTTGAGGGGAACACACGTTCTATTTGGCTAGGGTCAGTAGTAGGTTGGCCGTCTCGACCCAGATAGTTTTGACAGCCTCCCTCCAAATATGATCTCTCTCCTCTGAGGTGAATAGGACCTGTAATAATTGCTGACAGTTGTCCCAGGTGGGGATATGGGTGAAGAAGATACTTTCTAGGAGAGAAATTAAGCCTTGGGGTTTTTCTGAGAATGGCAGATTTTGATTTTTCCAATTATACAGGTCCGTAGATGAGAAAGGGGCATATACCATGAACAGGAGACCATCATCACCCAGACCTGGACCTGCTTGGTAGAGGGACAGTAAGGGGACTGGGTTAGGCAAGACTGGGGTTTTTCATGGGAGTTTTTAAAGGAAGTTGAGTCTCTGGCTGGGCTGAGCACCTATGCCCTGCAAGACAAATTTTTAGTATCTTGGGAGTGTCAGTAAGAAGATTTAGTCACAGACTGTTGGGAGGTCTGTAGTTCCTTCAGATGGCCAACCCCCACCAAAGGTGGACCACTCCAACTCACATAGGGTTTGGAGAGTCCCTGGGTTGACCTTGGCTCCATATCCAGCTGATGCCTTCTTGAATTCCTGAAAATTTTTTAGAAAACAGGCAAGGGGAGTGGTAGGACAAGAGGAGGATTGACCCATAGCAATGAACAGGAAGAGCAAAGAACAGAAACTGAGCAGTAAAGTTACAGACAGACAGCTATACACAGACACACAAACCTTGAGAAACATTACAGACAGACTGACAGACAGCCGGCTATACACACAGACACACAAACCTTGAGACAGCCAGCTACCACACAGACACACAAACCCTGAGCCTATTCTAAGGCCCAGAGGGACATCTCACCCGGTGGCCAGGCCGTGGGAGTAGCACCGCGTCTGGCAACCCAACGGCCTCCCCTGGATCCAGACTTACCAAAGCAGAACAGAACTGGCGGTTTCTTAGGTTGAATACTTAATTTCCACTGGAGTTTCTGGCCAGAATGAGGACTTACTGGGGCTGAGGAACGTCTCTCAGAGGCTTCCCCCTGGAAGCCTTCAGTGTGGCCTGCTCCGGTCAATCTCGCTGGGGCCTCCAAAATGAAGCGGAACGCTTCATGCAAATAATGACTCCCAGGAGAAAATTTCAATGAAACCTTTATTACCAGCAGGGGCGCACTCCCTAGTGAGAGTGGCACCTAACGTCTGGTGACTGCAGTTTTTATAGAACTCCTTCCCGCGTGGCTACATATTTCTATAGCAACCGAAAACAGGATTGTTTTAATCATCATACATATTTCTATAGCAAAGCAAGCAAGCAATGTTCTAAAAGCTGATGTTTGCTGTTAGCATTCCAGCAGGGAGGGGCAGTGGTTGATCTTTGGGGCATGATGTACTGATTCTTTTCAGACCTGGATGGGCACCTGGTTTCCACCCGCAATTGTTAGAGGATTTTGCTATTGGGAATTTCCTGTGCTGTTTTACCTCCTTTTCAGCTATTCTGTTTCATTCTCTCTAGTTTATTTGCATTTACTTTGAAAAAACATTCCTTTTTTTACTTGAAATGTACTTTTTCTAAAATACAATTTAAAAAAAAAAAAAAAGATACTTAGATTACATAAATGTTACATAAAAATATAGGGGGTTCCCACAGGCTCCGCTCCGTACACTCTCACATTTTCTCACACAGTAAGCGTCTAATAAGCAAATTGACCATGTATTGTGTATGACAATTGAATCTGATGCCAGGAGAAACCTAAAATGTTTTCTCAGAGTTTCCTGTTGACCTCACCATTACAAAATTCCCTTTAAGTTAATTAATGCTGGGCTTTATTTCTGTTCAGAAAGGGAGGTTGAACTGAGTTGGGAATCCTAGGATGCTTTAGCAAACTCTTCTTAGACCCAAGATGCAGCTACAAGTCCTTGTAATTTCTTCCTTCTAATAATAACTTTTAAATTATTATATTGTTGCACTTTAACAAGTACCCTGGCATGCCCAGTACTGGGGTTTAATAGGGAAGGAGAGCTCTTTTCTACTTTTCAAGGTGGTAAATGTCAGCTACAGGAAATTGCTAATTAAAGAAAGCAAAGCTGCCTCTCAAGGCTTTTTTAATGCTTTGTGTGAGACAATTTAAATCTTTCTTCATTCCCTATGCATTAATATGCCCTTATTTTAATTACAAAAAACTTCATTGGAAAGCAGAGTGATGCTTAATTAGGGATAACAAATTCCTACCTCCTCAAGGGTATGTCTCAGTGAAACATTTCTGATCAGAATAAAATAATCACTTTGAATCTAAATTATTGGTTAATTCTGATACTTTTTGGTTTTCTGTTCTCAAACAAAAGTCCTTTGTTATGGTTGTTTTTCCTGTGCACCAGAATTCACCTTATAGAAATAGAGAAAAATACAACATTGGGCCCACCATTAATAGACAGGTTTAATGAGAAAAGATACTAATTTTATTAAAATGACAACCACAAGAAAACTTGTCATATTTTATAATCTAATTTGAAGTATTATACTTCACTGACCCTTTGCAAATACTCTTCCTAAACTTTAACTACAACAAATAAATAAAATTAAAAAAACAAACAGAAATCAGACTGGCTACCAGATGCAGACTAAAATACTTAACTAAATACTGAATCATGGTAGAGCTGAGATTTAAAAACTGACCAAACCATGTACATGTAGAAATGAGTTATATGTCTTAAAAGAAAATATTAGGCATGACATTATTTAGATGAGTCTATTTGAGCAATTAACTACTGTGGCAGCTTCCAATCCACATTTGGAAAGGAGCACCAAAAAGAAAGAGCAATGCTATATAGGATAAATGAGAAAACTTTAAAACATTTGGTTGGTTACTGTATAATTACTTTATTCTTTTAAGTATTTGGTGACCTCAGGGTTTGGTATAACACCTAGTAAACATAGGGCTTCCTTTGATTTGATTTATTCTTTTTTTAAAATTTTAAATGTATTTTATTTTTTAACTTTATTATTAAAAATTTTATACTACAAAAAAGTTACATTGAAAATATAGGAGACTCCCATATACCCCAAAACCTCCCCTTCTCACATTTTCCCAAATAATAACATCTTGTATTAGTGTGTTAAATTTGATACAGTTGATGAACAAGTATTGAAGCATTTTTACCAACCGTGGTCTATAGTTTACATTATGGTTTATACTTTGCACCATACAATTTTATAGGTTTTGAGAAAATGTATAATGGCCTGTATCCATAATTGCAACATCATGCAGAACAATTCCACTACCCCCAAAAAATTCCATGTTCTACCTATTCTTTCTTCTTCCTCCCCTCAAAACTGTGATAATCACTATCTTTTTTTTTCTTTTTCTTTTTAAATATATTTTTATTTATTTTTAAAAGATACTTAGGTTACATAAAATGGTACATAAAAAAATATAAGGTATTCCCATATGCCCTACTCCCCCTACCTCACACTTTCCCCCATATTAACAACTTCTTTCATTACTGTGGTACATTCATTGCAACTGATGAACACATTTTGGAGCATTTCCACTAAGGATGGATTATACTTTACATTGTACTTTTTTGTTTTTTTTAAAAGATGCTTAGATTATATAAATATTACACAAAAATAACAGGGATTTCCATGTTCCCCACCTCCCACATCTCCCATAACATCCCACATAAACACCTTTCATTAGTGTGGCACATCACCTGCAATGGATATATACATTCTGAGGCTTTGGCACTAAGCATGGACCATAGTTCACATTGTAGAGCCCACTCTCTCCCACTTGGTTCTGCATGTTAAATGTTGTTGTAAAATGCCCTATATCTGTCATTGTAATTTTACTCAGGATAATTCCCAAGTCCTGAAAAAGCACCTGAATTACAACTGCTTTTCCCTTCCCTGCCCCAAAAGTGTCCAGTGGCCACTGGTTCCACCTCACTGTTATAATTTCTTCCATTGCTTCAATCACATTATGTCTACAATAGAATACCATTAAGTCCACTCTAGTCAATAGCTTTTCCCCCAATCCTGAGGAGTTTGGGATGGTGATGTCCACTCCACTCCAAGTGAGAGGGGGCTTATGTCCATGGATACGATGGATGGGATTATCCTGCTTGCAGCTGCAGGCTCTCTCCATACCCTGGGGTGGCGTTGTCCATCTTCGTCTCTTCACCGGGTGACTTGGGTGAGTCCATTGAGCCGTAGTGTAGGAGTTGCAGCTCCACCGATATTCCAGGCACAGCTGACACATGGGCAGGTCCGAGGCTCCAGTCTTTGGAAGTACACCTACAAACTCCAGCATCACATATAGGTTTGAATAGAAGGGACTGATGGACCATGTGCAGGGAGGATTTATTTGAGTCCAACTCTGTCACTCTCAGGAGCACAGATTCCAAAGTATAGTCCACTGATAAGGCATCAATCTCTGGAGCTATCCCCCGTTATATAGGACCTGGGTGTCTCCAGAGGCCTCAGGAGCCCCTCTGTGTGGGATGATATCCACTTTGGTGTTCTATGAGATCCTACTGAGGTGTGCATAAGTGATACCTCTGGGATGACCTCCCGATTCTCTTTGAAGTCTCTTAGCCACATGAACTCATTTGTCTTTACGTTTTCCCCCTTTTATTCAAGGTCTTTTTCCAGTCATATTGCCTGTTGGCATTTGGTATTAATCCCTTGTTGTCAGGGAGGCTGATCCCCGGGAGTCATGTCCCACGCTGGGGGGAAGGTAATGCATTCATATGGTGAGTTTGGCTTAGAAAGAGGCCACATTTGAGGAACAAGGAGGCTCTCAGATGGCAACCCTTAGGCATCCCATAACAGTAGGCTAAGTTTCAATTAAAAAAGCAAAGACTCGTAAGGCTAGCCATCAATAACAAGAACCCATCAGTGGATCCTCCTCCTTTGCCAGACACTGCCCCTGCACTTGGGGGACTGTTGCTGCTCCCTTGGTGAATGTGGCAGAGCTCTTCTGGCTGGGAATTCAGTATTCCATCATTTATTGAGTGATTGTCTACCCACTGTGAACATGCCCACTCCTTTATAACTTGAACAATTTTATATATCTGTCATGTATATTCAGGTGAACTTCCTCCCATGAAACCCTCATCCAGCCACCCCCCACCAATGATCCTCTGCAGCCCCCATTGTAACCCTTCTATGATCCAAACCCTCCTTGAAGATGAAGTCCACATAATAGCCAAACACAATTAATAGGAAAATGAAATAATAAAGATAAGTTTAAAGGTAAGAGATAAAATACATGGTAACTTTTTAAAAAACTAGAAATAAAGTAAAATTAAATTAAAGGATTGAGATATTCAATAAATGGTAAAAAAATTTTTAAATTAATTTTTTTTTTTTTTACATTTTACCTTTTATCACTGCATTATCAGGTGTCCAGTCTGTACTGTGGCACCTGCCCTTCTCACTCCCCAGCGTCTCCTGAATTTTCATTTAATTTTCAAAGAAGTTTTAGGTCACAGCAAAGTCACACACAGAATGCTAGAGATTCCCATATGCCCAACCTCCTTCCCCTTTCCTCACCCCATATTAAAACGTTTTTTATGTGAATGGTAGCACTGTTATAACTGTTATACAGACAGTGAAGTTTAGCTACTAAACATTGTCAATGGTTTGCAGTATAGTTTACAACTTAGACGGTACAGTTTAATAATTTTTGATGATTTTTACCATTTCCTGTGTCCATCACCGTAAGGTGATGAAAAGCATTTCCCATGACCACTAAATACTCCCTGTTTGATCTTTTCTGTTCCTTCCTCCCCATCCCCCTGGGGCTTATGACACTCCCCTGTCTTGACACATTGGATGACAAGATTCATAGTTACATGCAACAAGAGGTCTTGACATGCTGATTTTCCTCTCCTATTAGGATCCATCTTTGTGCTTAAGAGACACCCACCTGTCTGTTTCTGGGTGAATTGGTCGTCCCAAAGATGGGGATCCATCTTCTTCCCACTCACTGTGTGGGTCTCCACTCCCCAACACAACACCTTATGACAGGATGAACACTCATACATTCCCCAGAAGACTACTCCAGATGCACCCCTTGCTGAATGCCCCCCCAACCTAGACCCTAAATCAGTGACACTACCTTGTCATACTGCCATAAGAGCATTCCAACTCTGGCACTTTCAACATCATACCCACAAATACCATTTTCACCTAGTCCCCCTCACAACTCTCCTGCCAGTATCCTGGGTATTCTAACCAGTCCTTCCTAATCTACCCACTTGTCAACACTGCCCCACCATACCCAGTAATGTCTCTACCCACTTGTCCTATCCTTCAATATGCAACTATATTCTATCAATTTACCATAGTTTATGTCCATATTCGTGATGGCTCACAACCTTCTCTTCTCTTTCTCTCCCTTGTGAACTTGTCTTTCAAACAATGGTTCTCAGAGATTGCTCACTTTCCGCAATTCAGATAAGTGAGGTCATATATTGTTCATCTTTCAATGCCTGGCTTCCTTCACTCAACATAAGGTCTTAAAGATTCATCCATGTTATTCGTGTATTAGCACTTTATTCCTTTTCACAGCTGAGTAATATTCCCTTGTATGTATGTACCACATTTTGTTTATCCATTCATCTGTTGATGGGCACCAGGGCTGATTCCAACTTTTGGCAATTGTCAACTATGCTGCTATGAACATTAGTGTGCATATATCTGTTCGTGTTTTTGCTTTCAGTTCTTCTGGGTATATACCCAGCAGTGGAATCTCTGGATCATACGGAAGATCTATTGTTAGTTTTCTGAGGAACCACCAAACAGTCCTCCACAGTGGCTGGACCATTCCACAATCCCACCAGCAGTGGATGAGGGTTCCTATTCCTCCACATCCTCTCCAACAATTATAATCTGCTGTTTCTTAATAGCTGCCATTCTGATGGGTATAAGATGGTATCTCATTGTAGTTTTGATTTGCATTTCCCTAATAGTTAGCGATGTTGAGCATTTTTTCATGTGCTTTTTAGCCATTTGTATTTCTTGCTTGGAGAAGTGTCTTTTCAGGTCACTTGCCCATTTTTTAAATGCGTTGTTTGTCTTTTTATTTTTGAGGTGTAAGATTTCTTTATGTATGCAGGATATTAGGCTCCTATCAGATATATCGCTGCCAAATATTTTCTCCCATTGGGTAGGCTGCCTTTTTATTTTCTTAATAACATCCTTTGAGGTGCAGAGGTTTTTAATTTTGAGGAGATCCCATTTATCTATTTTTTTCTCTTGCTGCTCGTGCTTTGGCTGTGAAGTTCATGAAACAATTTCCTATTACAAGGTCCTGTAGATGCTTCCCTACATTACCTTCCTAGGTCTTTATGGTTTTGGCTCTTATATTTAGCTCTTTGATCCATCTTGAGTTGATTTTTGTATAAGGTGTGAGATGGTATTCTTGTCTCATTCTTTTGGGTATGGATATCCAGTTCTCCAAGCACCACTTGTTAAAGAGACCATTCACTCCCAACTGAGTGGGCTTGGTGGCCTTGTTGAATATCAGATGACTGTATATGCCAGGATCTATATCAGAACTCTCAATCCAATTCCATTGGTCAGTATGTTTATTCTTGTGCCAATACCATGCAGTTTTGAGCACTGTAACTTTGTAGTATGTTTTAAAGTCAGGTAATGTGATAACTCCAACTTCATTTTTCTTTTCCAATATGTCTTTGGCAATACGGGGCCCCTTACCTTTTAAATATACTTTGTAATTAGTTTTTCCAGTTCCTTAAAAAATATAGAGTTCATTTTTATTGGGGATTGCATTAAATATGTAGATTAGTTTGGGTAGGATGGACATCTTGATGATGTTTAGTCTTCCTATCCATGAACAGGGAATATTCTTCCATTTATTTAAGTCTTCTTTTATTTCCTTTAACAGTGTTGTTTAGTTTTCTGTATATAAGTCCTTTACCTCTTTAGTTAAATTTATTCCTAGGTATTTGATTCTTTTCATTACTATTGTAAATGGTATTTTTTTTCTTGATTTCCTCCTCAGATTGCTCATTATTGGTGTACAGAAATGCTACTGATTTTTGAGCATTGATCTTATAGCCTGCAACATTACTGATCTCCTTTATAACTAACTCCTTTATAAGCTTTGTTGTAGATTTATCAGGGCTTTCTATGTACAGGATCATGTTGCCTGCAAATAATGAAAATTTTACTTCCTTTTTTCCAATTTGGATGCCTTTATATCTTTTTCTTACCTCAGTGCTCAAACAAGAACTTCTAAGACAATGTTAAATAGGAGTGGTGATAGTGGGCATCCTTTTCTTGTTCCCATTCTCAGAGGGAAGGCTTTTAGGATTTCACCATTTCAGATGATGTTAGCTTTGGGTTTTTCATATATACCCTTTATCATATTCAGAAAGTTTCTTTCTATTCATATCTTTTTCAGCGTTTTTATCAGAAAAGGGTGCTGTATTTTGTCGAATGCTTTTTCTGCATCTATAGAGATGATCATGTGATTTTTTATATCAATCTGTTTATGTGGTGTATTACATTGATTGATTTTCTTATATTAAACCATCCTTGCAAACCTGGGATGAATCCCACTTGGTCATGGTGTATAATCCTTTTGATATGCTGTTGAATGCGATTAGCAAGTATTTTGTTGAGGATTATAGCATCTAGGTTCATTAGAGATATTGGTCTCTAATTTTCCTTTCTTGTGGTATCTTTGTTTGGTTTTGGTATTAGGGTGATGTTGGCATCGTAGAATGAGTTAGGCAATATTCCTTCAACTTCTATTTTTGGGAAGAGCTTAAGTAGAATTGGTGTTAGCTCTTTCCAGAATGTTTTGTAGAATTCAGTTGTCAAGTCATCTGGTCCTGGGCTCTTTTTAGTTGGGAAGTTTTTGATGACTGATTCTATTTCTTTACTTGTACTTGGACTGTTGAGTCCATCAATATCTTCTTTTATCAATATAGGCCGTTTGTGAGTTTCTAGAAACATGTCCATTTCCTCTAAATTATCATTCTTGTTGGCATATAATTTTTCAAATTATCCTCTTACGATACTCTTTATTTCCATGAGGTCAGTAGTGATAACCGCTTGATCACTCCTTATTTTGTGCATCTACATTTGTTCTCTCTTTTTCTTTGTTAGTCTGGCTAAGGGTTTGTCAATTTTATTGATCTTCTCAAAGAGCAAGCTTTTGGTTTTGTTTATTTTTTTCTAGTGCTTCCTTATTCTTATTTCATTTATTTCTACTCTAATCTTTGTTATTTCCTTCTTCCTACTTCCTTTAGGTTTAGTTAGTTTTTGTTTTTGCAATTCCTCCAAGTGTGCAGTTAGGTCTTCAATTTTAGCTCTTTCTTCTTTTTTAATATATGCATTTATGGCTATGAACTTCCCTCTCAGGACAGCTTTTGCTGTATCCCATAGGTTTTGATGTGTTGTGTTGTCATTTTCATTAGTTTCAAGGTAGTTACTGATTTCTTTTTTTGAGATTTCCTCCTTGATCCTCTGTTTGTTTAAGAGTGTATTATTGAACCTCCATATCTTTGTGCCTAATCTGATTATCTTTCCCTTATGGGTTTCCAATTTCATTCCATTGTGGTAAGACAAATTACTTTGTATAATTTCAATCTTTCTGAATTCATTGAGAGTTGTTCTGTGGCCTAGCATGTGGTCTATCTTGGAGTATGATCCATGTGCACTTGAGAAGAATATAAATCCTGCTGTATTTGGGTGTAGTTTTCTGTACATGTCTATTAAGTCCAGGTCCTCTAATGTATTGTTCAGAGTCCTTGTTTCGTTATTGATTCTCTGTCTAGATGTTCTGTCCAATGATGATAATGGTGTTTTAAAGTCCCCCAGTATAATTGTAGAGGCATTTATTTCTCCACATAGTTTTTCCAGAGTTTGCCTCATGTATTTTGAGGCACCTCAATTAGGTGCATAAATGTTTATGATTGTTCTCTCTTCCTAAGAGATTACACCTTTTACTAATATATAGTGTCCATCTTTGTCTCTTACAATAGTTTTGCATTTAAAGTCTATTTTGTCTGATATTAGAATAGCTATCCCTGCCCTTTTTTGGCTATTGTTAGCTTGTAAAATTGTTTTCCAGCCATTCACTTTCAGTGTCCTTGAATCCCTTGGTTGAAGGTGGGTTTCTTGTAGACAGCATATAGATGGATCATATTTCCTTATCCATTTTGCTAATCTGTGTCACTTAACTGGTGAGTTTAATCCATTAACATTCAGTGTTATTACTTGCAATGAATTTCTTACTTCAGCCATATTTTCTTTGGATTAATGTATATTATTTTTTGTTTTGTTTCTGTTTTTGTCTTTTTAATTGTTTTTAAACTCTGCTCCAACTCTCTATTCCTTGTTTTTTTCCTTTCAACTTGTAGAACTTCCTTTAGTACTTCTTGAATTGCCAGTTTATTATTAGCATACTCTCTTAATTCTGTTGATCTGTGAATATTGTGAACCCTCCATCATTTTTGAATGCCAGTTTTGCTGGATAGAGAATTCATGGCTGGAAGTGTTTTTCACTAATTCTTCTTCAGCCTATTTAAATCTGCTGTTATGTGAGTCCAGTGTCTTTTTGATTTCTTGCATTGTGCCTTTGATCACAATCATATCTGTTATCTTTTTGTGTATGTTTACAATTTCTTCAGTATGTTCTCCCCATTTCTTCTTAATATCCTTAATTTCTTCCCTCACTTCATTAAGTTGGTCCATGATATTTATTTGGAAAGCTTTGATTAGTTCTTCGATGTCCTGCATCTCTTCCTGGTTTTTAGTTTGTTCATTGGGCTGGTCCATGTCTTCCTGTTTCTCAGTGTGGTTTGTAATTTTTTGTTGCCTTCTAGTCATCATTTTATCTTGATGGGTTTATTCAGTTGATTAGCTTCTCTCTCTGCTCTAAAGTTTTATTTAGCTCGTGGTTCTGTGTGTGTGTTAAGTTTTCTCTTTGACACTTTTTCTTCTTATTTTATTTCCTTGCTTCTTTCTATGTTACCTTGTAGGCAAAAGATTAGTGCCAGAGGAATCAAAAGATGTGAGAAAGGAAGAAGGATAATAGTGATATTGATAAAAGTTAAAATATGGGCCAAATAAGACTTAGTGAAATGAATATTTAGGTAATGTAGGCCATGTAGAGTAGTAGGAAAAAAGAGTGGAGTACCTACCATGGACTTGGAAACCAAATAGATGAATATATATATAATGATTTAGAAGGCTAGAATGATGAGGAGGTAGAGAAAGAGTAAAGAAAGGGCTGAAAAGAAAAAGTTAATATTAATTAAAAAAGAAGAAAACTGAGTAGATAGAGTAGAAATTGACAACCTTAAGTTGTGGGCTAATGAAAAAAACATGGTATTTAGGAACCACAACAGAAAGCAGAAAGCAGAAAGATGAAGGAAGCAAAAGAGATAGCTTGGGATACAAAATCAATATAGACAGAGAATGGGAAGTCACTGAAGAAGAAGCACAGCAAAGAAGAGACAAGGTAGCAGCACCTAATTTAAAAATAAAAGAAAAAGATAGAAAGAAGGAGTGGTGGAGGAAAGAGGAAAGAAAAGCAGGAGACAACAAATAAACAGAGAAAAACAAAACAACCACAGAAGCAAGCAGTCAAACAAATCTAAGGAAGAAAAGTGTTCCTTCTTGGGCCCTTGTGGAACCTCTCAGCATGCCTGTATTTATCAATCAATTGCCCTGCAAGGTTCTATCTGCAGGTTTTGAGGCAGATTTTAGCTATTAAACTAAATTAAAAAGAAAAATTCATTTTTTATTTTTTAAAGTGACTCCTTTTTTTTTTCCTTTGGTGAAATAAAGGACCCAAAATATATCCTCTTCTAGACCACCCTGTTCACTGAGGGGACCCTAACTAGGCTCAAGGACACTAATCAAGCACTTCCCACTTCCTGGCCTCCCCAGAGGTTTTGAAGCTTGATGCTAGTCAGTGCAGAACAATAAAAATGGCTGACTCTGCCCCCTCCGAAGGCAAGCCTGAGTATCACCGGGCTGTTGTTTAAAACAGGCTTCCTCAGTAGTTTCGCCTTTCCCCTCAGCCTGGCTCTGTTTCCAGGCAGCTTATCTGCTCCCCAAAACTATGAGGGGGTCGAGACAGCCAAATCAACAGAAAATAAACCCCTTTCCACCTTCTGTCAGAAACCTCACTCTCTCTGAGAATGCTCCCTATCACGGGCTTGCCCGCGGAGGGTTGTGGCCTTTCCCTGGGCAGCTCGGTAAGTCAACTTCCTCAGTAGATTCACCACTCCCCTCAGCCTGGTCCTGCTTCAAGCTGCAAGGGTTCCAGGCAGAAAAATCCACAGAAAGGAAAGCCTTCTCGACCCTCCACCAGAATCCTCCCCCTCTCCGAGAACGCTCCCTCTCACCGGTTTGTGGGTGGGTGTCGCGGGTCAAACCTGCCTTTTTCCATGAGGGTGGGGCTCAGCCATCTGTGTTAACCTCCACCGGCAGGGTTAAAACTCACAATTCTCCACCGAGCAATCCACACCACCAAGCTGCCTGCAGATAGATGTCCCAATCTTCTCGCTCCGTGTGCCCACAGCACAGACCTCCGGGCAGGACCCTGTCCCCAATTAGCCATCCTCAGAGAGCTAGTCAGTGAGTGCCCTCCTAAACTGACACCATCTTCCTAGAGCCAGTCGAATCACTATTTTTATATCAATATTACAAGCTTTTTCGTTAATACAATAATAATAAGTCTACTTTGGTCCATGGTTGCATATTCCCATTATTTTTGTTCATTCCTCAATCTTGATGACTTTAGGATTTTGATGCCCAGTCTGGTTCAGATTAAGAGGGGGTTTAGATCTTTTGGGGCAGATGAAGGAACTGTTTGTTTGCAGTTGTAGAAACCTTCATTTTTTGGGATAGGCATTTTCCATCACCATCATTTTGTTTTCCTGGGTGAGTCCAATGAACTGGAGAGTAGGTGTTGGCTACAACTCTGCTGAGATTCAAGGCTCAACTGGCATATGAACAGAACTAACATTTAAGTGTCTGGGACATATAGTTAATGGGCATATTGCTAATTATAGGTTAAAATAAATGGGGTAGAAGAATCATGTTCAGGGAAATTATTAATGGGTCTAATTCTGTTACATTGAGGAAATAGGTTAACATATGTTCCAAGGTAAGGCCCACTTATAGCCTGCTGATTTCATGGGGTTGTGTGCCTTGCCTATAGTTTCTAAATGTCTCTAGAGCCCTCAGGACACCCCCTGTTTGAGGCTTTGTTTATGCAGCAGTAGTGAGATCCTCCTGAGACATGCATAAGCCTAACTTCTGAAATGACCTCCCAACTCACTTTGAAATCTCTTAGCCATAAAATATCTTTTGTCTTTAATATTTCCCCCTTTTCCCAATTGCATCACTAGAAACCTCTTGGTAATAATCCCTCTGTGCCAGGGAAGCCCATAACTGGAAATCATGTCCTGTGATGGGAAGAAGACAGTGAGTTTATATGCTGAATTTGGCTTAGAGAAAACCCACGTTTGAGTAACAAGGAAGTCTTCAGTAAGTAATTCTTTTTTCAGTTTTACAAGAATAAGGCTTAAAAGCACAAGAATTATATCAAGGGCTTTCATCTTGGTCTGTTTTATTTTATTAGGCACTGCCAATATACTCTAGAGGTTCGTGCCACTCTATTAGAGAATATAGCCGGATGTCCAAGGATGGGAATTTAATATTTTTTGGTTATTGAGTGGGTCTCCACCCACTGAGATAACACCCCATGACCACATGAACACACTCATATTCCCTTGAGGCATGCCCCAAGTGCACCTCTTCAACACATCCCCTCACCACCGACACCCTGCACCAGTTTTCCTCTCCTGCCATACTTGTAACTTTTCTGTAATCCAACCTTCCCAAAAAACAAAGCTCAAAAAATTTCTTGCATTTTGCTTTCCATCACTGTAAGATGTTATCTTTTTATGTATGTTTACAATTTCTTCTCTATGTTTCCCCAGTGTCTTCTTTTTTTAACGTTATTTCCAAAGAAAATTTTAGATTATAGAAAACTTACATTGAAAATAAAGAGATTACCATACAGCTCACCCCCTCCACCTCTCACACCTCCCCCAGTAAATACCATTTTACATGAATATGGTACATTTGTTACAATTGATGAACAAATATTGAAGCATTGTTACTCACCATGCTTATTTTACATTATGGTTTACATGTTGAACTGTACAATTTTATAGGTTTTTACAAAATGTATAATGGTCAGTATCTGTCAT
The DNA here is from genome assembly GCA_026826555.1 of Tolypeutes matacus. Classification (NCBI taxonomy): domain Eukaryota; kingdom Metazoa; phylum Chordata; class Mammalia; order Cingulata; family Chlamyphoridae; genus Tolypeutes; species Tolypeutes matacus. Next base: position 62,324 of record JAKSZT010038756.1, on the reverse strand, counting down.
TGGAAAGTCATACAGAACAATTCCAATGCACTAAAAATGTCTTGTGTTCCATTATGTCTATCCCTGTGCCAATAACTTGACCAATGTAACCAAATTGAGAGTTCTGCTACAGATCCATGCATATACACCCAAATGATACTTGACAAGGCCACCAAGCCCACTCAATTGGCACAAAATAGCTGTTCAACAAATGGTGCTTGGGGAATTGGATATCTATACTTAAAAGAATGAGAGAGGATCACCATCTCACTCCTTCCACAAAAATTAACTTAAGATGGATCAAAAACCTAAATTAAGAGCTAAGATCATAAAGCTCCTAGAATATAATGTAGGGAAGCATCTATGAGAAATTGTAGTAGGAAACAGTTTCATAAGCTTTACACTCAAAGAGCAAGCAATGAAAGAAAAAAATAGATAAATGGGACATACTTAAAATTAAAAACTTTTAAAATGTATTTTTATTCCAAAGAGGTGAACTTACAAAACAATCATGCATATGTGTAGATTTCCCATACAAAACCCCTTCACCAACACACCACACCATAGGGAAACATTTGTTACAGATTATGAGATAATATCATCACAATATTATCACTTGTGCTTAAAAGAAGTTTGACAAGAAAGTGAAAATGCAGCCTACTCAATGGGAGAAAGTATTTGGGAACCATTTACCTGATAACAATCTAATATCCAGCATATATAAAGAAACCCTACATCTTGAAAATTAAAAGATGAACAACCCACTTAAAAATGGGCAAGATATTTGAATAGACATTTTTTTACAAAGAAGAAATACAAATGGCAAAAGCACATGAAAAGATGCTTAAAATTACTGCCTATTGGAGAAATGCAAGTCAAAACTGCAATAAGATATCATCTTACACCTATTTGGCTGGTTGCTACTAAAAATCAAGAAACAGAAAACTACAAGTCTTGGAGAGGATGTGGAGGAATGGGAACATTCATCCACTGCTGATGGGAATGTAGAATGGTGCAGCCATTGTAGAGGATGATTTTGTAGTATCTCAGGAAAATTAAGTATAGAATTTCCATATGATCCAGCAATCCCACTACTAGGTATATAATAAATGAAGGCTGGGACACAAACACTTATATGCACACCAATGCTCATAGTGGCAATGTTCACTATTGCTAGATGTTGGAGCTACCAAAGTGTCCATCACTAGATAAATGGATAAGCAAAATGTGGTATATACATACAATGGAATATTACTTAGCTGTAAGAAGGAATGAAGTATTGACACATGCAACAATATGGATGACTCTCAATCTTATGTTGAGTGTAGTAAAGAACAAATGTTCACGACCTCACTGATGAGCGTTTTGAGCAGACTCACAGTCATGTCTGGAAGATAGGTTATCTGGAAACAGAAATGGAGTACTGTGTAGTGAGCTGATGCTCAATATGTGCAGAACACATGATAAAGTAGAAGGGAGTGGTTCGGCAGTGGATGTGGTTGCTGGTGGTGTTTGGATGTGAGTGAGGTCCATGGTGCTGGAATGTGAGGGTGAACAGGGTTGGGGGACTGGGTTGGACTATCCCTGGAACTGGGGAGAGGGCTGGAAGAAGGAACTAGTGAACTCTGGGGATTTGTATGTCTTTGGTTGAAATTAAAATTGTGGGAATGTTCTTTTGGCAAATATGGCAGGTGAAGGTCACTGGTACATGTCAGTGGTGGGGGGTATCTTTGGGAAAGGGTGCGCCTGTGGCATGCTTCTATGGAAATGAATGTGTCCATCTTGTCATAGGGTGTTATCTCAGTTGGTGGAGATCTACACAATAAACAACACAATATTAAATTCCCTTCTTTAGTAGTCCTGCTATGTTCTCAAATAGAGGGACACAAATCTCTCAAGCACAGAGTCAGTGCCTAATAAAAGAATATAGACCAATATGTCAAGCTCTCAGTATTAATCCATACAACTATGAACCTTATTCTTGTAAACCTAAAACTTAATGGTTACTATAGGTTCTGAGACAGGGGAGGGAAGAATAGGTAGAAGATTTGATTTATTCACATAAAATCAGTCCATCTCCATTTGTTATATTTATCATGCCTTACTTTCAATCAGTCACAACACAAATGCTTCTTTCTGGATGTTGAAAACTTCATCTAGAGGTTTTAATGTTTCCACCCTTTTTCATTGTTGTTCCCATCTTCATTTTGTCCTTATATTTAAAAATAGATGAAACCAAAAGTGAAGGCACTCCATATTTAGATAGCTTTAGTGAATAGTTTTTCATTATTTTAAACTGAAATTTGGCATCTTACATTTTCCTTCTTTCTTTTAGGTTCATATCAACAAATGCAGTTCTGCAATCTGCTTTCCATAATGTATTCCTTACATTTGTGACTTATAAAATGTCATATATTTCTCCTAAACATATTGGCTGCTTACTTCCACCTGGTTTAAAACATTACACAAAGCAGATGTTACATTGATAAACTGGAGTAAGAAGCACAGATTGAAAAACAGTCATTATGAAGAGAAGCCAAAGGGCCATTTATCACCTCACACATTTTTATATTATTCTGGATAAGATATTCAGGGATATAAATTTAACAGAATATGCTCAAGGATACCGGGCAAGATTAGATGATAGGTGCATGTCCTGTTTTAGGCCTATTTCTTCAGGGAATTAATCCAACTAGATCCCCAGAACACACCACTGAGGTAATGGCTAAGTGCAGGTGAATGTGGAGAGAAATGTGGGTACCAGTGGGAAAATGACAAGAGAGAGAAAATTGATGAATTCTTGATGGTTCAATAAATTTCATAATCTCAGGTAACTACATAGTCATCATATTGCATGGCCTCAAGCAGAATTGCATTCTCACTTCAGTAAGGAAGGAATCATATTTGATTACCATCTCAGGAAATGATTATCCTTGTGAAAAATATATTCTCAAGTATTTTAGCAAGGATACAGTGTGTTCATCCATGAGAAATCCAAATTGGAGAATACATGGATAAAAGATGTAGAATTTACTACTGATAGCATATATAGAAAGCCCTGGAGATACCTCAGAGTCCAAATCCTGTGGCCTGCTTTCTCTTTGAACTTCCTCCTGATATGTTTTGAAATTTGAAATCCCAACCAAGGCAGCCAACCCAGAGAGTCAACCATTATGTTTCATTATGTTTGAAACAATACAAAATGAATCCCACCTGTCCTAAACCATCCTCTAAATGTGGACAAACCAATCAGTATAATTCAAAATAACTTCCTTTTTATGTTGTAAAAAAGGTTTTTTCATCCCTATGTCACCAAAAGTACTTCCATTCTTGCACATGATCTGGCTTTCTTTGCAGCAGCAAAACTTTGGTGTCCTGAATAAAATGCTATAGCGTGTAAACTTGACTCTGATTTGTCTTTTGACAATACCATCATCCAACATCATTAATGAGAATATTGTTCAGGTAGAAATTTCTAAAAAGAAAAGAATTGTCTTCAATTCCTTAGAGAATCAAAGGCTTTGTGAACTTGGTTACAGTGGTCTATCCTCAAAGTCATCAGTACAAACAATAAAGCTATTTAAATCATTTCAATTTTACTTCTGCCTTCCTTGGGAACTCTATACCATTCTATCTAGTTGTCTCTGAGAAGAAAATCCTCTTTCTATATGCATCCAATCTTAACCATATCTCTTATTAATTAAAATATTAATTGTTTTAATATCAATAAATGACCCATGTTTTAAAATTTTTCCAACACCTAGAAGTGGAAATGACAAATTGGAAACATATTTATAATTTTCATATATATGAAAATGTTTCCTCCATAGAGCTATACAATTTTGTACTCTCAGCAGCCTTACTTTCCAATAGCCTTGTCATAAGAAAGTTTTTCAAATGCGGCACTTTTGTAAATTTCAGTGTACTTTTTTTAAAAATATTTTTTTATTACAGAAATTGTGAACTTAGAAAATAATCACACACATGTGTAGAATTCCCATACAACAACCTTACCAACACACTGCACTGTTGTGGAACATTTGTTACAGATTGAGATTATATCATAAGACTATTACCACTAACTACGGCACGTATCATAAATTTGGCCTATTTTTCCCTACCCCCTACTATTAACATGGTACTTCTTTGGCATTGATGCAAGCATATTACAGTATTGCTATAACTATAGTCCATAGGTTATATTAATTGTATTTTTCCCATGCTTCTCCACATTAACACCTCCCTGTAATACTGACATACATTCCTTTTAGTTCACAGAAGGACATTCTTGCATTTGTACTATTAACTACAATTCCTATCCACCTCTGGGTTCACTGTGTTATTCAGTCCCTAGATTATTCTCTAGATTTTTTTCTTTTTTTTTATCTTCTTATAGTTGATTTTTTTAAAAAAAAATATATATATTTAGAAGATGCTTAGCTTACATAAATGTTACACAAAAATTACAGGGATTCCTATGTTCACCACCTCCCACACTTCATTAGTGTGGCACATCACCTGCAATGGGTATACACATCCTGGGGCTATGCCACTAAGCATGGACCATAGTTCATATTATAGACCACACTCTTTCCCACAAAGTTCTGCATGGTATATGCTTATGTAAAATGTCCTATATCTGTCAATGTAATGTCACTCAGGATAATTCCCAAGTCCTGAAAAAGCCTCTGTATTACAACTGCTTTTCCCTTCCCTGCCTGAAAGCATCTAGTGGCCACTGGCTCCACCTCACTGATATAATTTCTTCCATTGCTTGAATCACAATATATCTACAACAGAATACCATTAAGTCCACTCTAGTCCATAGCTCTACCCCAATCCTGAGGAGTCTGAGATGGTGATGTCCACTCCACCTCCAAGTGAGAGTGGGCTTATATCCCATGGATACAGTGGATGGGATTATCCTGGCTGCAGCTGCAGGCTCTCTCAATTCCCTGGGATGTCTTTGTCCATCATTGTCTCCTCACCAGGTGACTTGGGTGAGTCCATTGAGCTGTAGAGTAGGAGTTGCAGCTCCACCGAGATGCCAGGCACAGCTGGCACATGGGCAGTCACGAGGCTTCAGTCTCTGGAAGTACACCTAAGACTCCAGCATCACATGTAGGTTTAGATAGAAGGTACTGATGCACCATGTGCAGGGAGGACTTATTTGAGTCCAACTCTAACACTCTCAGGAGCACAGATTCCAAAGTATAGTCCACTGATAAGGCATCAATCTCTGGAGCTATCCCCCCTTATATAGGACCTGGGTGTCTCCAGAGCCCTCAGGAGCCCCTTTGTGTGGGGTGATATCCACTTTGGTGATCTATGAGATCCTACTGAGGTGTGCGTAAGCGTTACCTCTGGGATGACCTCCAGACACTCTTTGAAGCCTCTTAGCCACATGAACTCATTTGTCTTTACCTTTTCCCCCTTTTATTCAAGATCTTTTTCCAGTCGTGTTGCCAGTTGGCACTTGGTATCAATCCCTCGTTGTCAGGGAGGCTCATCCCCGAGATTCATGTCCCATTTTGGGGGGAAGGTAATGCATTTTCATGCAGAGTTTGGCTTAGAGAAAGGCCACATTTGAGCAACAAGCAGGCTCTCAGGTGGCAACCATTAGGCACCCCATAACAGTAGTCTAAGTTTCAATTACAAGTCCAAGACTCGTAAGGCTAGTCATCAATAACAAGAACCCATCAATGGACCATCCTCTTTTGCCAGACACTGCCCCTGCACTCGGGGGACTGTTGCTGCTCCCTTGGCGAATATGGCAGAGCTCTCCCAGCTGGGAATTCAGTATTCTGTCATTTATTGAGTGATTGTCTACCCACCATGACCATGCCCCATCCCTTGATCATTTGAACAATTTTATATATCTTTCATGTATATTTGGATGAACTTCCTCCCATGAATCCCCCATCCCAGACACCTACCACCAATGATCCTGTGCAGCCCCCATTGTAACCCTTCTGTGGTCGAAACCTTCCTTGAAGATGAAATCTATATATTAACCAAATACAATTAATAGGAAAATGAAATAATAATGATAAGATTAAATGCAAGAGATAAAATACATGGAAACTCAGAAGAAAAAAACTAAAAATAAAATATAATTAACCAATTGGGACATTCAAAAAATGGGAAAAAACAAAAAAAATTTTTTAAATTATTTTTTTCCTTTTATCACTGCATTATCAGATGTCCAGTGTGTACTGTGATAACCCCCCCTCTTGTTACCCAGTGTCTCCCAAATTTTCATTTAATTTTCAAAGAAGTTTTAGGTCACAGCAAAGTCACACACAGAATACTAGAGACTCTCATATATCCAACCTCCTTCCCCTTTCCTAATACCATATTAAAACCTTTTTAAAAATTTTTTTGGATGGTAGCATTGTTATAACTTATACAGATAGGGAAACATAGCTACTAAACATTGTCAATGGTTTAGAGTATAGTTTACAATTTAAATGGTACAGTTTAATAATTTTTGATGTTATTTACCATGTCCTGTGTCCATTACTGTAAGGTAATGAAAAACATTTTCTATGACCACTAAATACCCCTTTTGATCTTTTCTGCTCCTTCCTCCCCATACCCCTGGAGCATATGACAATACTGTCTTGACTCACTGTATGACAATATTCATAGTTACATGCCCTGGGTATTCTAACCTGCCCATCCTAATCTACCCACCTGTCAATGTTTCACCACCAAACTCTGTAATATCACTACCCATCTGTCCTATCCTTCAATATGCAACTATACTCAACCTGAGCTCCATTTGTTGGGAGCCCAGGACCTGGCTCGTGGGACCATGAGGAAACTAAGGACAGAGAGGGTCCCAGAGGCAGGGTGGGGCAGAGTGGCACCCCAGCCATTCGCCAGACTCCATTGCGGTCCCCTCCAGGTTCAGGGTGGGCGGAGACTCAGTCTTGGCCCAGCTGTGCCCAGCACTATCATTTACCAGAGGTTTTGTCCATATGGGTGATGGCTCACAACCTACTCTCCTCTTTCTCTGCCTAGTGAACCTGTCTTTCAGAGAATGGTTCTCAGAGACTGCTCACTTTCCTCAATTCAATCAGTGAGGTCATATACTGTTCATCCTTCAATGCCTGGCTTGCTTCACTCAACATAAGCAAGATTCATCCATGTTATTCCATGTGTTAGCACTTTATTCCTTCTTACAGCGGAGTAATATTCCATTATATGTACATACCAAAATTTGTTTATCCATTCATCTGTTCATGGGCACTGGAGCTGATTCCAACTTATGGCAATTGTGAACAATGCCGCTATGAACATCGGTGATCATATATCTGTTCGTGTCTTTGCTATCAATTCTTCTGAGTATATACCCAGCAGTGGAATCTCTGGATCATACAGAAGACCTATTGTTAGTTTTCTGAGAAACTGCCAAAATGTCCTCCACAGTGGCTACACCATTCCACAATCCCACCAGCAGTGGATTAGGGTTCCTATTCCTCCACATCCTCAGGAACACTTATATTATGCTGTTTTTTTATAACTGCCATTCTGATGGGTGTATGATGGTATCTCATTGCAGTTTTGATTTGCTTTTTCCTAATAGCTAGCAATGTTGAGCATTTTTTCATGTGCTTTTTAGGAATTTACATTTCTTCCTTGGAGAAGTGTCTTTTCAGGTCACCTGCTCAGTTTTTAAATGGGTTGTTTGTCTTTATTTTCAAGGTGTAGGATTTCTTTATATATGCAGGATATTAAGCTCCTATCAGATACATGGTTGCCAAATATTTTAACCCATTGGGTAGGCTGCCTTTTTATTTTCTTAATAACATCCTTCGAGGTACAGAAGTTTTTAATTTTGAGGAGATCCCATATATCTATTTTTTCTCTTGCTGCTTGTGCTTTGGTGTGAAGTTCATGAAACCATTTCCTATTACAAGGTCCTGTAGATGCTTCCCTACATTATCTTCCTAGGTCTTTATGGTTTTGGCTCTTATATTTAGAGCTTTGATCCATCTTGAGTTGATTTTTGTATAAGGTGTGAGATGGTATTCTTCTCTCATTCTTTTGGATATGGATATACATTTCTCCAAGCACCGCTTGTTAAAGAGGCCATTCTCTCCCAACTGAGTGGGCTTGGTGGCCTTGTGGAATATCAGATGACTGTATATGTGAGGATCTATATCAGAACTATCAATTTGGTTCCATTGGACAGTAGGTCTATTCTTGTGCCAATACCATGCAGTTTTAATTACTGTAGCTTTGTAGTATGTTTTAAAGTCAGGTAATGTGATACCTCCAACTTCATTTTTCTTTTCAATATGTCTTTGGCAATACGGGACCTCTTACCTTTCCAAACATATTTTCTTGTTAGTTCTTCCAGTTCCTTAAAAAATAAAGTATTGATTTTTATTGGGATTGCATTAAATATGTAGATTAGTTTGGGTAGGATGGAAATCTTGATGATGTGTAGCCTTCCTATCCATGAACAGGGAATATTCTTCTATTTCTTTAAGTTTTCTTTGATTTCCTTTAACAGTGTTGTGCAGTTTTCTGTATATAAGTCCTTTACATCTTTAGTTAAATTTATTCCTAGGTATTTGATTCTTCTACTTACCATTGTAAATGGTATTTTGTTTTTTTTTTATTTCCTCCTCAGATTGCTCGTTACTGGTGTACAGAAATGATTTTGAGCATTGATCCTATAGCTTGCAAAATTACTGAACTCCTTTATAAGTTCTAGAAGCTTTGTTGTAGATTTCTCAGGGCTTTCTACGTATAGGATCATGTCATCTGCAAATAATGAAATTTTTACTTCTTCTTTTCCAATATGGATGTCTTTTATATCCTTTTTTTGCCTCAGTGCTCGAGCAAGTACTTCTAAGACAATGTTAAATAGGAGCGGTGATACTGGGCATCCTTGTCTTGTTCCCAGTCTCAGAGGGAAGGTTTTTAGGATTTCACCATTGAAGAAGACGTTAGCTTTGGGTTTTTCATATTTACCCTTTATCATGTTCAGAAAGTTTCCTTCTATTCCTATCTTTTGCAGTGTTTTTATCATGGAAGTGTGCTGTATTTTGTGAAATGCTTTTTTTGCATCTATAGAGATGATCGTTTTTCTTTCAATCTGTTTATGTGGTGTGTTACATTGATTGATTTTCTTATATCCATCATTGCATACCCGGGATGAAACCCACTTGGTCATGGTGTATAATCCTTTTGATACGTTGTTGAATGCGATTAGCAAGTATTTTGTTGAGGATTTTAGCATCTGGTTCAATAGAGAAATTGCTCTGTAATTTTTCTTTCTTGTGGTATCTTTCTTTGGTGTTGGTATTAGGGTAATGATACCATCGTAGAATGAGTTAGGCAATTTTCCTTCTACTTCTATTTTTTGGAAGAGCTTAAGCAGAATTAGTGTTAGCTCTTTCCGGAATGTTTGGTAGAATTCAACTGTGAAGCCATCTGGTCCTGGGCTCTTCTTAGTTGGAGGTTTTTGATGACTGAGTCTATCTCTTTACTTGTAATTGGACTCTTGAGTCCATCAATATCTTCTTTCATCAATGTAGGCCATTTGTGAGTTTCTAGAAACATGTCCATTTCCTCTAAATTATCATTCTTGTTGGCATGTAATTTTTCAAAGTATCCTCCTATGATATCTTTATTTCCATGGGGTCAGTAGTGATATCCCCTTGCTCATTCCTTATTTTGTGTATGTGCATCTGTTCTGTATTTTTCTTTGTTAGTCTGGCTAAGGGTTTGTCGATTTTATTGATCTTCTTGAATAACAAGCTTTTGATTTTGTTTATTTTTTCTAGTGCTTTCTTATTCTCTATTTCATTTATTTCTGCTCTAATCTTTGTTATTTCCTTCTTTCTACTTCCTTTAGGTTTAGTTTGGTGTTGTTTTTGCAATTCCTCCAAGTGTGCAGTTAGGCCTTCAATTTTAGCTCTTTCTTCTTTTTTAATATATGTATTTATGTTTATGAACTTCCCTCTCAGGACACCTTTCATTGCATCCCATAGGTTTTGATATGTTGTGTTCTCATTTTCATTAGTTTCAAGGTACTTATTGATTTCTTTTGTGATTTCCTCCTTGACCCACTGTTTGTCTAAGAGTGTGTTGTTTAACTTCCATATCTTTGTGCCTAACCTGTTTCTCTGGCTCTTAGTGATTTCCAATTTCATTCCATTTTGGTTAGAGAAATTAGTTTGTATAATCACAATCTTTCTGAATTCATTGAGAGTTGTTCTGTGGCCTAGCATGTCATCTATCTTGGTGCTGATCCATGTGCATTCGAGAAGAATGTAAATCCTGCTTATTTGGGTGTAATGTTCTGTATATGTCTGTTAAGTTCAGGTCCTCTAATGTATTGCTGAGAGCTTTTGTTTCTTTATTGGTTCCCTGTCTAGATGCTCTGTCTAATGATGATAATGGTGTATTAAAGTCCCCTGCTCTAATTGTAGAGGCATTTATTCTCCATGTAGTTTTTCCAGAGTTTGCCTCATATATTTTGAAGCACACTGATTAGGTGCATAAATGTTTATGTTAGTACTCTCTTCTTGAGAGATTACCCCTTTTACTAATATATAGTGTCCATCTTTGTCTCTTACAACAGTTTTGCATTTAAAGTCTATTTTGTCTGATATTAGTATAGCTACTCCTGACCTTTTTTGGCTATTGTTAGCTTGTAAAATTGGTTTCCAGCCATTTACTTTCAGCTTCCCTGAATCCCTGGGTCAAAGGTGGGTTTCTTGTAGACAGCATATAGATGGATCATATTTCCTTATCCATTCTTCCGATCTGTGTCTCTTGAGTGGTGAATTTAATCCATTAATATTCAGTGTTATTACTCGCAATGAATTTCTTACTTCAGCCATATATTCTTTGGATTAATGTATGTCATATGTTGTTTTGTTTCTGTTTTTGTCTTTTTAGTTGTTTTTACAATCTCCTCCAACTCTCACTCCCTTGTTTTTTCCTTTCAACTTGTAGAACTTCCTTTAGTATTTCTACTAATAAGAAGGGCAAGTTTCTTATTGACATACTCTCTTAATTTATGTTGATCTGTGAATATTTTGAACTCTATCATTTCTGAATGCCAGTTTTGCTGGATAGAGAATTCATAGTTGGAAGTGTTTTTCTTTAATTACCTTGACTATGTCATACCACTGTCTTCTTGCCTCCATGGTTTCAGCTGAGAAATCAGCACTTAATCTTATTGTGCTTCCCTTGTATGTGATGGTTCTCTTTTCTCTTGCTCCTTGAGTATTTTCTCTTTGTCTTGAGCTTGGACATTTTGTCAAGTATATGTCTTGGAGTTGACCTGTTGGGATTTATTCTGTTTGGTGTACATTGTGCTTCCTGGATCTGCACATCCATCTCTCTCAATAGGGTTGGGAAGTTTTCAGCCATTATTTCCTTCAACACTCCTTCTGTTCCCTTTCCCTTCTCTTCTCCTTCTGGGATGCCCATAATGCATATGTTTGTGCGTTTTGTGTTGTCAGTTAAATCCCTGAGTCTCTGCTGGATTTTTTCTGTCTTTTTGTCTATCTGTTCTACTATCTGTTTTATTTCAGATGTATTGTCTTCCACATCACTAATTCTTTCTTCTGCCTGTTCAAATATGCTGTTATGTGAATCCAGCATCTTTTTGATTTCCTGGACAATGCCATTGATCACCATCATATCTGTTATCTTTTTGCGTATGTTTACAATTTCTCCAGTATGTTCTCCCAGTGTCTTCTTTATATCCTTAATATCTTCCTTCATTTCATTAAGTTGGTCCATGATATTTGTTTGGAAAGCTTTGATTAGTTGTTCAATGTTCTGCATCTCTTCCTGGTTTTTCATTTGTTCATTGGACTGGTCCATGTCTTCCTGTTTCTCAGTGTGGTTTGTAATTTTTTGTTGCCCTCTAGTCATCATTTTTTCTTGATGGGTTTATTCAGTTGATTAGCTTCTCTCTCTGCTGTAAAGTTTTATTTAGCTGGTGGTTCTGTGTGTGTGTTAAGTTTTCTCTTTGACACTTTTTCTTCTTATTTTATTTCCTTGCTTCTTTCTATGTTACCTTGTAGGCAAAAGATTAGTGCCAGAGGAATTGAAAGATGTGAGAAAGATAGAAGGATAATAGTAATATTGATAAAAGTTAGAATATGGGCCAAATAAGACTTAGTGAAATGAATATTTAACTCATGTAAGCAATATACAGTAATCAGAAAAAAGTGGAGTACCTACAATTGACTTGGAAACCAAATAGAGGAATATATATATATAATGATTTAGAAGGCTAGAATGATGAGGAGGGAGAGAAAGAGTAAAGAAAGGGCTGAAAGGGAAAAGTTAAAATTAATTAAAAAAAAAAAGAAGAAAACAAAATAGATAGAATAGAAATAGGCACCCTTAAGTTCCAGGCTAATGAAAAAATGTGGTATATAAGAACCCCAACAGAAAGCAGAAGGCAGAAAAATGAAGGAAGGGTAAGAGATAGCTTGGGATACAAAATCAATATAGACAGAGATTGGGAAATCACTGAAGAAGAAGCACAGCAAAGATTAGACAAGCTAGCAGCACTTAATTAAAAAGAAAAAAAAAGAAGGAAAAATGAAGGGGGAAGGAAAAAGGAAAGAAAAGCAAGAGACAACATATAAACAGAGAAATCCAAACAACCACACAAGCAAGCAGTCAAACAAAGCTAAGGAGCAACAGTATTCCTCCAAGGGTATTTGCGGAACCTCTCAGCCTCCTTGTGTTTATCAATATCCCTGCAGGGTTCTATCTGCAGGTTTTGAGGCAGATATTAACTATTAACTTAAATTAAAAAGAAGAATTCATTTTTCATTTTTTAAAGTGACTGTCTTTTTTTTTTTTTTTTTTTTGCAAATTAAAGGACCCAAAATATGTCCTCTTCTAGACCATCCTGTTCATTGAGGGGTCCCTAACTAGGCTCGTAGAAACTAATCAAGCACTTCCCACTTCCTGTCCTCCCCAGGGGAGCTGAAGCTCTGATGCTTGTCAGTGCAGATGGATAAAATTGGCTGACTTTGCTCCCTCTGGAGCCAAGCCTCAGTGTCACCAGGCTGCTAGGTAAATCAGGCTTCCTCAGTAGATTCACCTCTTCCCTCAGCCGGGAGCTGCTTCAAGCCAGCTTATCTGCTCCCCAAATCTATGATGGGGTCCAGGCAGCCAAATCCACAGAAGGGAAACCCCTTTCCACCTTCTGTCAGAACACTCCCTCTCCCAGAGAATGCTCCCTCTCACTGGCTTGGTGGGGTTTGGGTCTTATCCCTGGGCAGCTAGGTAAATCAACTTCCTCAGCAGATTTACCCCTCCTCTCTGCCTGGTGTTGATTCAATCCAGCTATTTTGTTCACCCAAGCTGCAAGTGGTTCCTGGCCACCAAATCCACAGAAAGGAAAGCCCTCTCACCCCTTCGCCAGAACCCTCCCACTCTCGGAGAACACTCCCTCTCACCAGGCCCTCTCACCGGGTTGCTGGGCAGGATTCATGGCTCAAACTTGCCTTTTTCCCTGAGGGTGGGACTCAGCCATCTGTGTTAACCACCACAGGCAGGCTTAAAACTCACGAATCTCTATCGATCAGTCCATGCCATCAATCTCCCTGCAGATAGATGTCCCAAGCTTCTCGCTCCGTGCATCCACAGCACAGACCCCTGGGCAGGACCCTGTCCACAATCCGCTGTCCTCAGAGAGCTAGTCAGTGAGGCCCTCCTAAACCAATGCCATCTTGCCCCCCTCAGTGTACTTTTATTTAGCAGATTTTTATTATGAATGAGGTTGACTATAAGTTTTACTTTCAGATGTTTAAGACACATTTTCTCCATTTTTTGATTATCTGTCACTTCATTTCCTTTGCCTATTTTTTTACTGATTTATCAGTGTTTTTATTCTTGATTTCTAAAATCTTTTGGTTTAAGTTATGAGCTGAAGTTGAAGAATTAATAAGAATAAAGTAATGCTTTTTAAAAGTTTCATTTTAATGTAGTAACAATGGTATAAAAATGAAAACAATTTAAATATATTTTCCGTAATTATCATGTTTTTCCATATAGATTGATTTTTATTTTTATTTAATAAAAATTCTTTAATTTTTAATGGTTTCTCAATTTGAGATGCAGAAAAACCTTCCCATATTAAACATACTTATTTACATTCCAACCAGCAATAATGAGAATTCCAGTGCTCCGTAAGTCACATCCTTTTGATTTAAACATACATTCTGTGTTGGTGTGAGGTGTTATTAAATTTAATTTGTATTTTCATGACTCCTAGCAAAGTTGAGTAACTTTTCATATTGACTATTTGGATCACTCTGTGAAGTCTAATGATTTTGACGATGTTTCCATGACTGTCTTTATATATTGTTGACATAAAATTTTATTATATGGTTGTAGGTATGCATTTTTTGTTGGGTGTTTATATTCCAAACCTCTTATCAAACACGGTGGGTTGTCTTTTCACTCTCTTAATAATGTCTGTAAATGAATAGCAGTGTTAAAGTAATTCATTTTATTTTTCTTCATACACTTAACACTTTGTGTATCCTTCAATAAACAAAGTCATACAGACTGCCTTCTATATTTTCTCTTAATTTTTTTTCTTTTTACCTTTCACATTTAGATTTGCATCCATCTATAATTTAATTTTATGTATTGTGAAATAAGAAAGAATATTATTTTTTCCCATTTGAAATACATTTGACTCAGTGCCATCCTGGAAAGACTGCTTCGAATCATCTGCATATTTCAGAATCTAATCTGTTGCTCCATTGTTCAATTTGTCTATATAGCAACAATGCCACACTGTCTTAGTCACTATGGCTTTATTAGACAACTGAACTTTTTTAACATAGTGTCTACCTGCTTAGTTCTTCAAAATTGCCTTGTTTACTAACAGACTTTTACCTTTGAGAATAAGCTTCTCAATTAAAAAAAAATGCTGAAAATTTTATTGTGATTAGATTCAATGTATAGACAATTTACAATATAGAGTTGTGATCTTTAAAATATTGCATTTTCTAATCCATAAACATGGTGTAGTTCTCCATTTACTTAGGTATTCTTATATTTCTCTCAGTAATATTTTGTAGTTTTAAATGCAGGTTTTGCATATCATTTCTTGTATTTCTTATTAGGAATTTGAATTTTTGATGCAACCGTAAATGGTATCATTTTTATCTAAATTTAATTTAAAATTTTTTTGACTTAGTGATTACTTAGCAGTATATTATTCAGTTTCAAAACAGTGGAAAATTTTTTTTAAATATTGATTGCTTTTCTTTAATTTGTTGCTAAGTTGTAATTTGTTTAGATAATATACTCTGAAGTATATTATACTTTGTTGTGTTTTGCTTTATGGGCCTTCATATGATCAGTTTTTTCATATGGTTTTTCCTTGTTGTGTACAAAGTTCTACTTGTTTCATTGAAGTCTATTTTCTTTATTGTTGTCCAGAGCTTTTTTGCTGTTATTGATTTCTTATTTGCTTATTCTGTCATATTACTAATAGAATAATTTCTCACATTATTATTGTAGATGTGCCTATTTCACTTTCTCTTTTTTAGCTCTGTCAATTTTTCTTGATACATTTTTAATTTATATTATTAGGCCCACACAGCACTGCCATCTCTTCAGCTGCAGTACTGTGGAAAGAACAAGATGACTCAGGTGGTACTGTAAGCAATTGCTATAGAGAGGGGCTTTTAGATTCAAGTGCTATTGGTTAATGAAGACAGACTTAGACTGGGGTTACAGAGTAATGTATTTGGAAGTTTAGAGCCTTCATTTATCACCTTGCACCTCTTCTCATCATGCAGCAAGTTCTCACATTTGAAAGGCAGAATGTCTTTGACACCAGATTGTGTGATTCTATCCTGAGCTAAGCAGACATCCCCCAAAATGACCTCTTGATTTCACTAAGTTTGGATCCAAAGATACCATTTGTCATTTGTGGTGATCAGGGTGAACTGCAGCATGCATATGATATTATATATGTTGCTTTCATCTTTTGGCAATTGTGAATAATGCTGCTATGAACATCAGTGTGAAAATATCTGTTTGAGTCCCTGCTTTCAAATCTTTTGGGTTTATACCTAGTAGTGATATTGCCAGGTCCTATGGTAGTTCTATACTTAGCTTTCTGAGGAACAGCCAAACTGTCTTTCACAGTCCCTACTCCATTTTACATTGCCACCAACAATTAATGAGTGGTATTTCTCCTCATCTTCTCCAACACTTGTTATTGTCTGTGTTTTTAATAGGAGTCATTCTAATGAGTGGAAAATGGTATCTTGCAGTGGTTTGGATTTGCATTTTCCTGATGGCTAATGATGTTGAGCATATTTTCATGTGCTTTCTGGACACTTATATATCATCTTTAGAGAGATGTCTATTCAAGTCTTTTGAACATTTTTAAATTGGGCTGTCGTTTTGTTGTTAAGTTGAAAGAGTCTTTTATATATCTGGATACTAAACTTTTAAAGTTGGATATGTAGTATCAAATATTTCCTTCCATTTTGAAGGTTGTTATTTTCATTATAAATTCCTATATGGCAAAAAAGTTTTAATTTTCATTAAGTTCCATTTATCTATTTTTCCTTCTGTTGCTTGTTCTTTGGATGTAAATTCTAAGAAACCATTTCCTAACAAAAGGTCCAGAAGATGCTATCTACATTTTTCTCTAAGAGTTTGACACTTCTAGCTCTTATGTTTAGGTTTTTGATATAGTAGTTGATTTTTTGTTTGTTTGTTTATTTTTGGGGTGAAGTAGGGAGGCTCTTTTTTTTTTTGCAAATAAAGGTCAAGTTTACCCAGCACCATTTGTTTAAGAGACTATTCTAACCCAAGTGTGTGGTCTTTGCCACTTTGACAAAAATCAGTTGGCTGTAAATTTAAGCATTGATTTCTGAGCTTTCAATTCCATTCCATGGTCTGTATATCTGTCCATATGCCAGTAATATGCTATTTTAATTACTGGATTTTGTAATAGTTTCAAGATCAGGAAGTGTGAGTGCTCCAAATTCATCTTCTTTTTCAAGATGGCTTTGGCTATTTGGTGCCCCTTACCATTCCATATAAATTTGATGATTGGCTTTTCTATTTCTACAAAGAAGGTTGTTGGAGATTTGATTGGGATTGTGTTGAATCTATAAATTACTTTGAACAGTATTAAAATCATAATAATATTTAGTCTTCCAATCCATGAAAATAGAATGTCTTTTCAGATATTTACATCTTCTTTGATTTTTTAGCAATGTTTTGTAGATATCTGTGTACAAATCCTTTACATTCTTGTTTAAATTTATTTTTAGTTGCTATTATGAATGTAATTTTTTTCTTGATATTTTATTAACATTGTTAATTACTAGTGTGTAGAGACACTAC
>JAKSZT010038756.1:12824-37917 GCA_026826555.1 Tolypeutes matacus | reverse complement strand
GTAGTGTCTCTACACACTAGTAATTAACAATGTTAATAAAATATCAAAAAAAATTTACATTCATAATAGCAACTAAAAATAAATTTAAACAAGAATGTAAAGGATTTGTACACAGATATCTACAAAACATTGCTAAAAATCAAAGAAGATGTAAATATCTGAAAAGACATTCTGTTTTCATGGATTGGAAGACTAAATATTATTATGATTTTAATACTGTTCAAAGTAATTTATAGATTCAACACAATCCCAATCAAATCTCCAACAACCTTCTTTGTAGAAATAGAAAAGCCAATCATCAAATTTATATGGAAGGGTAAGGGGCACCAAATAGCCAAAGCCATCTTGAAAAAGAAGATGAATTTGGAGCACTCACACTTCCTGATCTTGAAATTATTACAAAATCCAGTAATTAAAATAGCATATTACTGGCATATGGACAGATATACAGACCAATGGAATGGAATTGAAAGCTCAGAAATCAATGCTTAAATTTACAGCCAACTGATTTTTGTCAAAGTGGCAAAGACCACACACTTGAGTTAGAATAGTCTCTTAAACAAATGGTGCTGGGTAAACTTAACCTTTATTTGCAAAAAAAAAAAAGCCTTTCTACTTCACCCCATAAATAAACAAACAAACAAAAAATCAACTACTATATCAAAAACCTAAACATAAGAGCTAGAAGTGTCAAACTCTTAGAGAAAAATGTAGATAGCATCTTCTGGACCTTTTGTTAGGAAATGGTTTCTTAGAATTTACATCCAACAAACAAGCAACAGAAGGAAAAATAGATAAATGGAACTTAATGAAAATTAAAACTTTTTTGCCACATAGGATTTTGTAATGAAAATAACAATCTTCAAAATGGAAAGAAATATTTGATACTACATATCCAACTTTAAAAGTTTAGTATCCAGATATATAAAAGACTCTTTCAACTTAACAACAAAAAGACAGCCCAATTTAAAAATGTTCAAAAGCCTTGAATAGACATCTCTCTAAAGATGATATACAAATGTCCAGAAAGCACATGAAAATATGCTCAACATCATTAGCCATCAGGAAAATGCAAATCCAAACCACTGCAAGATACCATTTTCCACCCATTAGAATGACTCCTATTAAAAACACAGACAATAACAAGTGTTGGAGAAGATGAGGAGAAATACCACTCATTAATTGTTGGTGGCAATGTAAAATGGAGTAGCACTGTGAAAGACAGTTTGGCTGTTCCTCAGAAAGCTAAGTATAGAACTACCATAGGACCTGGCAATATCACTACTAGGTATAAACCCAAAAGATTTGAAAGCAGGGACTCAAACAGATATTTTCACACTGATGTTCATAGCAGCATTATTCACAATTGCCAAAAGATGAAAGCAACATATATAATATCATATGCATGCTGAAGTTCAACCTGATCACCACAAATGACAAATGGTATCTTTGGATACAAACTTAGTGAAATCAAGAGGTCATTTTGGGGGATGTCTGCTTAGCTCATGATAGAATCACACAATCTGGTGTCAAAGACATTCTGCCTTTCAAATGTGAGAATTTGCTACATGATGAGAAGAGGTGCATGGTGATAGATGAAGGCTCTAAACCTCCAAATACATTACTCTGTAACCCCAGTCCAAGTGTGTCTTCATTAACCAATAGCACTTGAATCTAAAAGCCCCTCTCTATAGCAATTCCTTACGGTACCACCTGGTTCATCTTGTTCTTTCCACAGTACTGCAGCTGAAGAGATGGCAGTGCTGTATGGGCCTAATAATATAAATTAAACATGTATCAAGAAAAATTGACAGAGCTAAAAAAGAGAAAGTGAAATAGGCACATCTACAATAATAATGTGAGAAATTATTCCATTAGTAATATGACAGAATAAGCAGATAAGAAATCAATAACAGCAAAAAAGCTCTGGACAACAATAAAGAAAATAGACTTCAATGACACAAGTAGAACTTTGTACCCAACAAGGAAAAACCATATGAAAAAACTGATCATATGAAGGCCCATAAAGCAAAACACAACAAAGTATAATATACTTCAGAGTATATTATCTAAACAAATTACAACTTAGCAACGAATTAAAGAAAAGCAAGCAATATTTTTTAAAAAATTGTCCACTGTTTTGAAACTGAATAATATACTGCTAAGTAATCACTAAGTCAAAAATTTTTAAAATTAAATTTAGATAAAAATGATACCATTTATGGTTGCATCAAAAATTCAAATTCCTAATAAGAAATACAAGAAATGATATGCAAAACCTCTGCATTTAAAACTACAAAATATTACTGAGAGAAATATAAGACTACCTAAGTAAATGGAGAACTGCACCATGTTTATGGATTAGAAAATGCAATATTTTAAAGATCACAACTCTATATTGTAAATTTTCTATACATTGAATCTAACCACAATAAAAATTTCAGCATTTTTTTAAAATTGAGAAGCTTATTCTCAAAGGTAAAGGTCTGTTAGTAAACAAGGCAATTTTGAAGAACTAAGCAGGTAGACACTATGTACAAAAAATTCAGTTGTCTAATAAAGCCATAGTGACTGAGACAGTGTGGCATTGTTGCTATATAGACAAATTGAACAATGGAGCAACAGATTAGATTTTGAAATATGCAGATGATTCGAAGCAGTCTTTCCAGGATGGCACTGAGTCAAATGTATTTCAAATGGGAAAAAATAATATTCTTTCCTATTTCACATACATAAAATTAAATTGTAGATGGATGCAAATCTAAATGTGAAACGTAAAAAGAAAAAAAAATTAAGAGAATATATAGAAGGCAATCTGCATGACTTTGTTTACTGAAGGATACACAAAGTGTTAAGTGTATGAAGAAAAATAAAATAAATTACTTTAACACTGCTATTCATTTACAGACATTATTAAGAGAGTGAAAAGACAACCCAATGTGTTTGATAAGAGGTTTGGAATATAAACACCCAACACAAAATGCATACCTACAGCCATATAATAAAATTTTATGTCAACAATATATAAAGACAGTCATGGAAACATGGTCAAAATCATTAGACTTCATAGAGTGATCCAAATAGTCAATATGAAAAGTTACTCAACTTTGCTAGGAGTCATGAAAATACAAATTAAATTTAATAACACCTCACACCCACACAGAATGTATGTTTAAATCAAAAGGATGTGACTTACAGAGCACTGGAATTCTCATTATTGCTGGTTGGAATGTAAATAAGTATGTTTAATATGGGAAGGTTTTTCTGTATCTCAATATTGAAAGATCATTAAAAAATTAAAGAATTTTTATTAAATAACAATAAAAAACAATCTATATGGAAAAACATGATAATTACGGAAAATATATTTAAATTGTTTTCACTTTTATACCATTGTTACTATATTAAAATGAAACTTTTAAAAAGCACTACTTTATTCTTTTTAATTCAACTTCAGCTCATAACTTAAACCAAAAGATTTTAGAAATCAAGAATAAAAACACTGATAAATCAGTAAAAAATAGGCAAAGGAAATGAAGAGACAGATAATGAAAAAATGGATAAAATGTGTCTTAAACATCTGAAAGTAAAACTTATAGTCAACCTCATTCATAATAAAAATCTGCTGATTGAAAGTACACTGAGGGGGGCAAGATGGCATTGGTTTAGGAGGGCACTCACTGACTAGCTCTCTGAGGACAGTGGATTGTGGACAGGGTCCTGCCCAGGGGTCTGTGCTGTGGGTGCACGGAGCGAGAAGCTTGGGACATCTATCTGCAGGGAGATTGATGGCATGGACTGATCGGTAGAGATTCGTGACTTTTAAGCCTGCCTGTGGTGGTTAACACAGACGGCCGAGTCCCACCCTCAGGGAAAAAGGCAGGTTTGAGCCATGAATCCTGCCCAGCAACCCGGTGAGAGGGCCTGGTGAGAGGGAGCATTCTCCAAGAGTGGGAGGGTTCTGGCGAAGGGGTGAGAGGGCTTTCCTTTCTGTGGATTTGGTGGCCAGGAACCACTTGCAGCTTGGGTGAACAAAATAGCTAGATTGAATCAACACCAGGCAGAGAGGAGGGGTAAATTTGCTGAGGAAGTTGATTTACCTAGCTGCCCAGGGATAAGACCCAAACCCCACCAAGCCAGTGAGAGGGAGCATTCTCTGAGAGACGGAGTGTTCTGACAGAAGGTGGAAAGGGGTTTCCCTTCTGTGGATTTGGCTGCCTGGACCCCCTCATAGATTTGGGGAGCAGATAAGCTGGCTTGAAGCAGCTCCAGGCTGAGGGAAGAGGCGAATCTACTGAGGAAGCCTGATTTACCTAGCAGCCTGGTGACACTGAGGCTTGGCTCCAGAGGGAGCAAAGTCAGCTAATTTTATCTATCTTCACTGACAAGCATCAGAGCTTCAGCTCCCCTGGGGAGAACAGGAAGTGGGAAGTGCTTGATTAGTTTCTACGAGCCTAGTTAGGGACCCCTCAATGAACAGGGTGGTCTAGAAGAGGACATATTTTGGGTCCTGTAATTTGCAAAAAAAAAAAAAAAAAAAAGACAGTCACTTTAAAAAATGAAAAATGAATTCTTCTTTTTAATTTAGGTTAATAGTTAATATCTGCCTCAAAACCTGCAGATAGAACCCTGCAGGGAAATTGATAAACACAAGGAGGCTGAGAGGTTCCACAAAGACCCTAGAAGGAACACTGTTCCTCCTTAGCTTTGTTTGACTACTTGCTTGTGTGGTTGTTTGGATTTCTCTGTTTATACGTTGTCTCTTGCTTTTCTTTCCTTTTTTCTTCCCCCTTCATTTTTCCTTCTTTTTTTTTTTTCTTTTTAATTAAGTGCTGCTAGCTTGTCTAATCTTTGCTGTGCTTCTTCTTCAGTGATTTCCCAATCTCTGGCTATATTGATTTTGTATCCCAAGCTATCTCTTACCCTTCCTTCATCTTTCTGCCTTCTGCTTTCTGTTGTGGTTCTTATATACCACGTTTTTTTCATTAGCCCAGAACTTAAGGGTGTCTATTTCTATTCTATCTATTTTGTTTTCTTCTTTTTTTAAATTAATATTAACTTTTCCCTTTAAGCCCTTTCTTTACTCTTTCTCTCCCTCCTCATCATTCTAGCTTTCTAAATCATTATATATATATATATATTCCTCTATTTGGTTTCCAAGTCCATTGTAGGTACTCCACTTTTTTCTGATTACTGTATATTGCTTACATGAGTTAAATATTCATTTCACTAAGTCTTATTTGGCCCATATTCTAACTTTTATCAATATTACTATTATCCTTTTTCCTTTCTCACATCTTTCAATTCCTCTGGCACTAATCTTTTGCCTACAAGGTAACATAGAAAGAAGCAAGGAAATAAAATAAGAAGAAAAAGTGTCAAAGAGAAAACTTAACAGACACACAGAACCACCAGCTAAATAAAACTTTAGAGCAGAGAGAGAAGCTAATCAACTGAATAAACCCATCAAGATAAAATGATGACTGGAGGGAAACAAAAAATTACAAACCACACTGAGAAACAGGAAGGCATGGACCAGTCCAATGAACAAACGAAAAACCAGGAAGAGGTGCAGAACATTGAACAACTAATCAAAGCTTTCCAAACAAATATCATGGACCAACTTAATGAAATGAAGGAAGAGATTAAGGATATAAAGAAGAAACTGGGAGAGCATACTGAAGAAATTGTAAACATACGCAAAAAGATAACAGATATGATGGTGATCAATGGCACAAACCAAGAAATCAAAAGGATGCTGGATTCACAGAACAGCATATTTGAACAGGCAGAAGAAAGAATTAGTGATGTGGAAGACAATACATCTGAAATAAAACAGATAGTAGAACAGATAGACAAAAAGACAGAAAAAATCCAGCAGGGACTCAGGGATTTAACTGACAACACAAAATGCACAAACATATGCATTATGGGCATCCCAGAAGGAGAAGAGAAGGGAAAGGGAACAGAAGGAGTGTTGAAGGAAATAATGGCTGAAAACTTCACAACCCTACTGAGAGAGATGGATGTGCAGATCCAGGAAGCACAATGCACCCCAAATAGAATAAATCCCAACAGGTCAACTCCAAGACATATACTTGACAAAAATGTCCAATGCTCAAGACAAAGAGAAAATACTCGAGGAGCAAGACAAAAGAGAACCATCACATACAAGGGAAGCACAATAAGATTAAGTGCTGATTTATCATCTGAAACCATGGAGGCAAGAAGACAGTGGTATGACATAGTCAAGGTAATTAAAGAAAAACACTTCCAGCCACGAATTCTCTATCCAGCAAAACTGACATTCAAAAATGATGGAGAGTTCAAAATATTCATAGATCAACATAAATTAAGAGAGTATATCAATAAGAAACTTGCCCTTCAAGAAATACTAAAGGAAGTTCTACAAGTTGAAAGGGGAAAAAAAGGGAGAGAGAGTTGGAGGAGAGTGTAAAAACAACTAAAAAGACAAAAACATAAACAAAACAACATATGACATACATTAACCCAAAGAATATAAGGCTGAAGTAAGAAATTCATTGCGAGTAATAACACTGAATATTAATGGATTAAATTCACCACTCAAGAGACACAGATTGGAAGAATGGATAAGGAAATATGATCCATCTATATGCTGTCTACAAGAAACCCACCTTTGACCCAGGGATTCAAGGAAGCTGAAAGTGAATGGCTGGAAAACAATTTTACAAGCTAACAATAGCCAAAAAAAGGTTAGGAGTAGCTATACTAATATCAGACAAAATAGACTTTAAATGCAAAACTATTGTAAGAGACAAAGATGGACACTATATATTAGTAAAAGGGGTAATTTCTCAAGAAGAGAGTACTAACATAAACATTTATGCACCTAATCAGGGTGCCTCAAAATATAGGTGGCAAACTCTGGAAAAACTACATGGAGAATAAATGCCTCTACAATTAAAGCAGGGGACTTTAATACACCATTATCATCATTAGACAGAACATCTAGACAGGGAATCAATAAAAAAACAAAGGCTCTCAGCAATACATTAGAAGACCTGAACTTAACAGACATATACAGAACATTACACCCAAATACAGCAGGATTTACATTCTTCTCGAATGCACATGGAGCAGCACCAAGACAGATCACATGCTAGGCCACAGAACAACTCTCAATGAATTCAGAAAGATTGTGATTATACAAACTAATTTCTCTGACCAAAATGGAATGAAATTGGAAATCACTAAGGGCCAGAGAAACAGGTTAGGCATAAAGATATGGAAGTTAAACAACACACTATTAGACAAACAGTGGGTCAAGGAGGAAATCGCAAAAGAAATCAATAACTGCCTTGAAACTAATGAAAATGAGAACACAACATATCAAAACATATGGGATGCAATGAAATGTGTCCTGAGAGGGAAGTTCATAAACATAAATACATATATTAAAAAAGAAGAAAGAGCTAAAATTGAAGGTCTAACTGCACACTTGGAGGAATTGTAAAAACAACACCAAACTAAACCTAAAGGAAGTAGAAAGAAGGAAATAACAAAGATCAGAGCAGAAATAAATGAAATAGAGAATAAGAAAGCAGTAGAAAAAATAAACAAAACCAAAAGCTGGTTCTTCAAGATCAATAAAATAGACAAAACCTTAGCCAGACTAACAAAGAAAAATACAGAATAGATGTACATACATAAAATAAGGAATGAGCAAGGGGATATCACGACTGACCCCATGGAAATAAAGAGTATCATAGGAGGATACTTTGAAAAATTACATGCCAACAAGAATGATAATTTAGAGGAAATGGACATGTTTCAAGAAACTCACAAATGGCCTACATTGATGAAAGAAGACATTGATGGACTCAACAGTCCAATTACAAGTAAAGAGATAGACTCAGTCATCAAAAACCTCCAACTAAGAAGAGCCCAGGACCAGATGGCTACACAGTTGAATTCTACCAAACATTCCGGAGAGAGCTAACACTAATTCTGCTTAAGCTCTTCCAAAAAATAGAAGTAGAAGGAAAATTGCCTAACTCATTCTACAATGGTATCATTACCCTAATACCAACACCAAACAAAGATACCACAAGAAAGAAAAATTACAGACCAATTTCTCTAATGAACCAGATGCTAAAATCCTCAACAAAATACTAGCTAATCACATTCAACAACATATCCAAAGGATTATACACCATGACCAAGTGGGTTTCATCCCGGGTATGCAAGGATGGATCAATATAAGAAAATCAATCAATGTAATACACCACATAAACAGATTGAAAGAAAAACGATCATCTCTATAGATGCAAAAAAAGCATTTGACAAAATACAGCACTCTTCCCTGATAAAAACACTGCAAAAGATAGGAATAGATGGAAACTTTCTGAACATGATAAAGGGTAAATATGAAAAACCCAAAGCTAACATCTTCTTCAATGGTGAAATCCTAAAAGCCTTCCCTCTGAGACTGGGAACGAGACAAGGATGCCCACTATCACCACTCCTATTTAACATTGTCTTAGAAGTACTTGCTCGAGCACTGAGGCAAAAAAAGGATATAAAAGACATCCAGATTGGAAAAGAAGAAGTAAAAATTTCATTATTTGCAGACGACATGATCCTATACGTAGAAAGCCCTGAGAAATCTACAACAAAGCTTCTAGAACTTATAAAGGAGTTCAGTAATTTTGCAAGCTATAAGATCAATGCTCAAAATCAATAGTATTTCTGTACACCAATAATGAGCAATCTGAGGAGGAAATAAAAAAAAACAAAATACCATTTACAATAGTAAGTAGAAGAATCAAATACCTAGGAATAAATTTAACTAAAGAGGTAAAGGAGTTATATAGAGAAAACTGCACAACACTGTTAAAGGAAATCAAAGAAAACTTAAAGAAATGGAAGAATATTCCCTGTTCATGGATAGGAAGACTACACATCATCCAGATTTCCTTCCTACCCAAACTAATCTACATATTTAATGCAATCCCAATAAAAATCAATACTTTATTTTTTAAGGAACTGAAAGAACTAACAACAAAATATATTTGGAAAGGTAAGAGGCCCCGTATTGCCAAAGACATGTTGAAAAGAAAAATGAAGTTGGAGGTATCACATTACCTGACTTTAAAATATACTACAAAGCTACAGTGATCAAAACTGCATGGTATTGGCACAAGAATAGACCTACTGTCCAATGGAACCAAATTGGTAGTTCTGATATAGATCCTCACATATATAGTTATCTCATATTCAACAAGGCCACCAAGCCCATTCAGTTGGGAGAGAATGGCCTCTTTAACAAGTGGTGCTTGGAGAAATGGATATCCATATCCAAAAGAATGAGAGAAGAATGCCATCTCACACCTTATACAAAAACCAACTCAAGATGGATCAAAGATCTAAATGTAAGAGCCAAAACCATAAAGACCTTGGATGATAATGTAGGGAAGCATCTACAGGACCTTGTAATAGGATATGGTTTCATGAACTTCACAGCCAAAGCACGAGCAGCAAGAGAAAAAATAGTTAAATGGGATCTCCTCAAAATTAAAAACTTCTGCACCTCAAAGGATGCTATTAAGAAAATAAAAAGGCAGCCTACCCAATGGGAGAAAATATTTGGCAGCCATATATCTGATAGGAGCCTAATATCCTGCATATATAAAGAAATCCTACACCTTGAAAATAAAGACAAACAACCCATTTAAAAACTGAGCAGGTGACCTGAAAAGACACTTCTCCAAGGAAGAAATACAAATGGCTAAAAAGCACGTGAAAAAATGCTCGACATCACTAGCTATTAGGGAAAAGCAAATCAAAACTACAATGAGATACCATCATACACCCATCAGAATGGCAGTTATAAAAAAAAAGCATTATATAAGTGTTGCTGAGGATGTGGAGGAATAGGAACCCTAATCCACTGCTGGTGGGATTGTGGAATGGTGTAGCCACTGTGGAGGACATTTTGGCAGTTTCTCAGAAAACTAACAATAGGTCTTCTGTATAATCCAGAGATTCCATTGCTGGGTATATACCCAGAAGAATTGAAAGCAAAGACACAAACAGATATATGAACACCGATGTTCATAGCGGCATTGTTCACAATTGCCATAAGTTGGAATCAGCTCCAGTGCCCATCAACAGATGAATGGATAAACAAATTGTGGTATGTACATATAATGGAATATTACTCAGTTGTAAGAAAGGAATAAAGTGCTAACACACGGAATAACATGGATGAATCTTGAAGACCTTATGTTGAGTGAAGCAAGCCAGCATTGAAGGATGTACAGTATATGACCTCACTTATCTGAATTGCAGAAAGTGAGTAGTCTCTGAGTACCATTGTTTGAAAGATAAGTTAACAAGGGAGAGAAAGAGAAGAGAAGGTTGTGAGCCATCATGCATATGGACATAATCTATGGTAAATTGATAGAGTATAGTTGCATATTGAAGGATAGGACAGGTGGGTAGAGACATTACTGGGTTTGGTGGTGCAGGGTTGACAAGTGGGTAGATTAGGAAGGGCTGGTTAGAATACCCAGGATACTGGGGGGAGAATTGTGAGGGGGACTAGGTGAAAATGGGATTTGTGGGTATGATGTTGACAGTGCAGGCGTGGGAATGTTCTTATGGCAGTATGACAGGTTTGTGTTACTGGTTTAGGGTTTATGTTGGGGGTGCATTCAGCAAGGGGTGCATCTGGAGTAGGCTTCTGGGGAATGTGTGAGTGTTCATCCTGTCATAAGGTGTTGTGTTGGGGAGTGGAGACCCACACAGTGAGTGGGAAGAAGATGGATCCCCATCTTTTGGGAGGACCGATTCACCCAGAAACAGACAGGTGGGTGTCTCTTAGGCACAAAGATGGATCATAATAGGAGAGGAAAATCAGCATGTAAAGACCTCTTGTTGCATGTAACTATGAATCTTGTCATCCAATGAGTCAAGACAGGGTAGTGTCATGAGCCCCAGGGGGATGGGGAGGAAGGAACAGAAAAGATCAAACAGGGCATATTTAGTGGTCATGGGAAATGTTTTTCAATACCTTACAGTGATGGACACAGGAAATGGTAAAAATCATCAAAAAATATTAAACTGTACTGCCTAAGTTGTAAACTATACTGTAAACCATTGACAATGTTTAGTAGCTAAGCTTCACTATCTGTATAACAGTTAAAACAATGCTACCATTCACATATAAAATGTTTTAATATGGGGTGAGGAAAGGGGAAGGAGGTTAGGCATATTGGAATCTCTAGTATTCTGTGTGTGACTTTGCTGTCATCTAAAACTTCTTTGAAAATTAAATGAAAATTCAGGAGACACTAGGCAGTGAGAGGGGCAAGTGCCACAGTACAGACTGGACACTCGATAATGAAGTGATAAAAGGCAAAACGTTAAAAAAATAATAATAACTTTTTTATTTTTTCCCATTTATTGAATATCCCAATACTTTAATTTTATTTTATTTCTAGTGTTTTTTTTAAAGTCACCATGTATTTTATCTCTTACCTCTAAACTTATCTTTATTATTTCATTTTCTTATTAATTGTATTTGGCTATTACATGGACTTCATCTTCAAGGAGGGTTTGGAACACAGAAGGGTTACAATGGGGGCTGCAGAGGATCATTGGTGGGGGGTGTCTGGTATGGGAGTTTCATGGGAGGAAGTTCACCTGAATATACATGAAAGATATATAAAATTGTTCAAATGATCTATGAGTGGGGCATGTTCACAGTGGGTCGACAATCACTCAATAAATGATGGAATACTGAATTCCTAGCCAGGAGAGCTCTGCCACATTCTCCAAGGGAGCAGCAACAGTCCCCTGAGTGCAGGGGCAGTGTCTGGCAAAGGAGGAGGATCCACTGATGGGTTCTTGTTATTGATGACTAGCCTTACAAGTCTTTGCTCTTATAATTGAAACTTAGCCTACTGTTATGGGATGACTAAGGGTTGCCATCTGAGAGCCTCCTTGTTGCTCGAATGTGGCCTCTTTCTAAGCCAAACTCACCATATGAATGCATTACCTTCACCCCAGTGTGGGACATGACTCCCGGGGATGAGCCTCCCTGGCAATGAGGGATTAATACCAAGTGCGAACAGGCAATACGACTGGGAAAAGACCTTGAATAAAAGGGGGAAAAGGTAAAGACAAATGAGTCCATGTGGCTAAGAGACTTCAAAGAGAGTTGGGAGGTCATCCCAGAGGTAACACTTACACACACCTCAGTAGGATCTCATAGAACACTAAAGTGGATATCATCCCACACAGAGGGGCTTCTGAGGCCTCTGGAGACACCCAGGTCCTACATAAGGGGAGATAGCTCCAGAGATTGGTGCCTTACCAGTGGACTATACTTTGGAATCTGTGCTCCTGAGAGTGACAGAGTTGGGCTCATATAAGTCCTCCCTGCACATGGTCCATCAGTCCCTTCTATTCAAACCTATATGTGATGCTGGAGTTTGTAGGTGTACTTCCAGAGACTGGAGCCTCGGGCCTGCCCATGTGTCAGCTGTGCCTGGAATCTCAGTGGAACTGCAGCTCCTACTCTACAGCTCAATGGACTCGCCCAAGTCACCTGGTGAAGAGACGAAGATGGACAACAGCCACCCCAGGGAATGGAGGGGGCCTGCAGCTGCAGGCAGATTAATCTCATCCATTGTATCCATGGACATAAGCCCCCTCTCACTTGGAGGTGGAGTGAACATCACCATCTCAAACTCCTCAGGATTGGGGAAGAGCTATAGACTAGAGTGGACTTAATGGTATTCTTTTGTAGACATAATGTGATTCAAGCAATGGAAGAAATTACAACAGTGAGGTGGAATCAGTGGCCACTGGACACTTTTGGGGCAGGGAAGGGAAAAGCAGTTGTAATACAGGTGCTTTTTCAGGACTTGGAAATTATCCTGAGTAACATTACAATGACAGATATAGGGCATTTTACATCAGCATTTAACATGCAGAACTATGTGGGAGAGAGTGTGGTCTACAATGTGAACAATGGTCCATGCTTAGTGGCAAAGCCCCAGTATGTGTATATCCATTGCAGGTGATGTGCCACACTAATGAAAGATGTTTATGTGGGATGTTGTGGGAGATGTGGGAGGTGGGGAACGTGGAAATCCCTGTAATTTTTGTGTAATATTTATGTAATCTAAGCATCTAAGAAAAAAAAAAGTACAATGTAAAGTATTATCCATCCTTAGTGGCAATGCTCCAAATGTGTTCATCGGTTGCAGTGAATGTACCACAATAATGAAAGAAGTTGTTGATATGGGGGAAAGTGTGAGGTGGGGGGAATAGGGCATATGGGAATACCTTATATTTTTTTATGTAGCATTTTATGTAACCTAAGTATCTTTTAAAAATAAATAAAAATATATTTAAAAAGAAAAAGAAAAAAAATCATAGTGATTATCACAGTTCTGAGGGGAGGAAGAGGAAAGAATAGGTAGAAATTGGAATATTTGGGGGGCAGTGGAATTGTTCTGCATGATGTAGCAATGATGGATACAGGCCATTCTACATTTTGTCAAAACCTATAAAATTGTATGGTGCAAAGTGTAAACCATAATGTAAACTATAGGCCATGGTTGGTAGCAATGCTTCACTATTTGTTTATCAACTGTATGAATTTAACACACTAATACAAGATGTTATTATTTGGGAAAATGTGAGAAGGGGAGGGTTTGGGGTATATGGGAGTCTCCTATATTTTCACCATAACTTTTTGTAGTCTAAAATTTTTAATAATAAAGTTAAAAAATAAAATACATTTAAAAATTTTTAAAAAGAACAAATCAAATCAAAGGAAGCCCTATGTCTTCTAGGTGTTATACCAAACCCTGAGGTCACCAAATACTTAAAAGAAAAAAGTAATTATACAGTAACCAACCAAATGTTTTAAAGTTTTCTCATTTATCCTATATAGCATTGCTCTTTCTTTTTGGTGCTCCTTTCCAAATGTGGATTGGAAGCTGCCACAATAGTTAATTGCTCAAATAGACTCATCTAAATAATGTCATGTCTAATATTTTCTTTCAACACATGTAACTCATTTCTACATGTACATTGCTTGGTCAGTTTTTAAATCCCAGCTCTACCATGATCCAGTATTTAGTAATTTAAGTATTTTAGTCTGCATCTGATTTCTGTTTGTTTTTTAATTTTGTTTATTTGTTGTAGTTAAAGTTTAGGAAGAGTATTTGCAAAGGGTCAGTGGAGTATAATACTTCAAATTAGATTATAAAATCATGACAAGCTTTCTTGTGGTTGTTTTATTTAAAAATATTAGTATCTTTTCTCATTAAACCTGTCTATTAATGGTGGGCCCAATGTTGTATTTTTCTCTATTTCAATAAGGTGAGTTCTGGTGTGCAGGAAAAACAGCCATAACGAAGGACTTTTGTTTGAGAACAGGAAACCAAAAAGTATCAGAATTAACCAATAACTTAGATTCAAAGTATTTTATTCTGATCAGAAAGGTTTCACTGAGACATACCCTTGAGAACGTAGGAATTTGTTATCCCTAACTTAAGCATCACTCTGCTTTCCAATGAAGTTTTGTATAATTAAAATAAGGGCAGATTAATGCACAGGGAATGAAGAAAGATTTAAATAGTCTCACACAAAGCATTAAAAAAGCCTTGAAAGGCAGCTTTGCTTTCTTTAATTAGCAATTTCCTGTAGCTGACATTTACACATTGAAAAGTAGAAAAGAGCTCTCCTTCCCTATTAAGCCCCAGTACTGGGCATGTCAGGGTACTTGTTAAAGTGCAACAATATAATAATTTAAAAGTCATTATTAAAAGGAAGAAATTACAAGCACTTGTAGCTGCAGCTTGGAACTAAGAAGAATTTGCTAAAGCATCCCTAGGATTCCCAACTCAGTTCAACCTCACTTTCTGAACAGAAATAAAGCCCAGCACTAATTAACTTAAAGGGAATTTTGCAATGGTGAGGTCAACAGGAAATTCTGAGAAAACATTTTAGGTTTCTCCTGGCATCAGATTCAATTGTCATACACAATACATGGTCAGTTTGCTTATTAGAAGTTTACTGTGTGAGAAAATGTGGGAGATGTAGGGAGTGGAGCATATGGGAACCCCCTATATTTTTATGTAACATTTATGTAATCTAAGTATCTTTAAAAAAACAAAAATTATATTTTAGAAAAAGTACATTTCAAGTAAAAAAAGGAATGTTTTTACAAAGTAAATGCAAATAAACTAGAGAGAAGGAAACAAAATAGCAAGTATGTATGGCAGGGGAAGCATAGAGAGATTGAGAGATGATGAGTTTTGTTTGGTTGTTTTTTGTTTTATTATTATTATTATTATTACTGGAATAATGAAAACGCTCTAAAATGACTGCAGTGATGAATGCAGAACTACAATATTATACAGAATATCATTGTTTGTATACTTTAGATGGATTAATGCTTTAATAATATGTATCAATAAAATTGATTTGTTTAAAAAAAAAAGCTTACTGTGTTTCTAAGTGTATTGCAAGTGGGAGAATGAAAATGTACTCATTAATTCAAAGTAGTAGAATAGCAAAAGGAGCTCTCCTTGGTGACACTGGGCTCCATTTACCTACTATGTTTAACTTCCATGGGACTTGTCTCCACATTATTGACCATTGTACTAAATTGATCAATCAAGGGTGAGCTCATTTCCCTGATGTATTAATCAGCCAAAGGGGTTCTGATGCAAAATACCTGTTGTCACATGTTGAAGCAAGATGGCAGGTGATCTCTGCAAGGGGTCAGCCTTCCTCCTTCCTCTTAAGGGTCTGTGGTCCCAGCTTCTTCTGATCTCAGTTGTAGGCTGGCAAAAGGCTTGTCTCTCTTCCCAGGCATCATTTTTTTCCAGGCTCAGCTGCTCTGTTCTCTCCACAAGACTATCAAGCTTCTCTCTCTTCCCAGGGCCATATCTATGGAGCACTCTCTCCTCCTGTGTATCTGCTTCCCTGTGAGTATCTGTTTCATAACCATGGGGACTGGGACTCGATGCTGAGTTTGCACTCTAATGATGTAGTTGGATCAGAGCCCTAATCTTAACATAATTTAATCAGACATCTCAGCTGAATCTAATTCAATCAAATGGTTATCATGCCAGAGAAATTGACCAATTTAGAAACAAATTTATATTTCTTTTCGAAATTCATAAATAATATTAAACTGCTACATCTGACATGAACACTTATTTTAGTATCTTGAAAACTTATGTCTAGTTTCATAATTTAACATTTAAAAATATAACTATATCACAACTTCTATAGTAAAACCATCACTACTAAAAATATAATTGGGTATTTTGTTTGGGGTAGAAGCACATATTATTCAACTATCTTCCGTCACAAAAAATTATTTGATTGTTTCAAGTTTGCACTTACGTTTCACTTATTCATATACCCTAAAGAACTGGGGTTAGAGTATTGACAAACAAAAAGAAAAAATGAATGTCATCCATTTCAGAAAACAGTCAATCAAGTCAGTGAAAACCACAAAAATCCTAGGATATACTGAATTGACTTGAGTTATTGCAAATTATTTTAATCTTCTTAAGGAATAGTGTTCATTATACTAAACAACTTCCAGGATAAGCCATTCTCTGCTATTTGTAGATCAGATCTCTCCTTTCTTCTCTTTTATGACCATTCCCCCTTCTCAAAATTATTTTTATCATTTTCAAATTAGTGTTGCAACATCTTATCTGCTCAATGTAACTACTGAATTGAAACATGGCTTAGGTGTCCCACAATCTTCTTACTCCCAGTTTTTCTAGTGTTGATTTAAAAGAGAGCATTTCAATTCCATAAATGTTTAAGATAATTGTGGCAGTCTGATATTATTTATGAATTCCAGAAAGGAAATATTGATTATGTTTGTAAACTGGTCTGTTCCTTTGGGCATGGTGCCCTTTGATTGGATTAGATTCAGCTGTGATTCCTTTGATTAAATTAGGATTAGGGTGTGCAGGGTTGAGTTCCTGCACCCTTGGTAGGCTACATAAATGGACACTCAATCAAGGACACAGGGAAGTAGGTACACAGAGAAGATACACAGAGGATCTTGTGGCCAGGGAAGAGAGATGAGCCTGATAGCTTACAGATGACCTTGTAAAGATAAAAGAACAGCTGAGTTCAGAAAGAAATGAGCCCCAGGAAGAGAGATGAGCCTTACACCAGCCTATACCTGAGATTAGAAGAAGCTGAGACTATGGGAGCCTTAAGAGAAAGAAGGAAGCCTGAACCTCACAGACACAAATGACTTTGGGTGAGAAAGTACCTCTTATGGTACTTTGAGTTGGACTCTTCAGGGCCTTGTGACTGTAAGCTTCTACCCCAAATACATACCCTTTATAAAAGCCAACAGATTCTGGTACTTTGCATCAGCAACCTTTTGGCTAATACAATAATATAATTATCAATGATACATTATTATAATAGATATTTATAACAATTTCAATATTCAATACATTATAATTTTGAAAATTAAAGTTTTCTAGCAAATTGTTCCATATTAGTCTCTGTGTACTTTATGAAAGACTGCAAAAGCTGTAGCTGCTTTACTATCCATTACCCATATTCTCGTCATTCTCCCCATTTATTAACTTTTCATATTTCTTCTTATCTATTTTACATATGGGGAAAATTTTTCATTATCGTTTTCTAATTAACTAAATTTTCTTTTGAATATAAGTCTAGAATGCTTTCTATTTACTTTTTTCTATTTCAATGAATATATCTTGTTTCCAAGACTTTATTTTATCTATATTTTTCTCCATCCAACCTGATTTGTCTCATAATTTCTTGTTGCTATAAAATAAATATTATGCTTTCATTTTATTAACTGTAAAGTGTATGCTTCTGAGTGCATACATGTGCACAAATGTGTGTTTGTGTATTTGTTTAAGTCTCCTCTGATTCATAAAACTAATTGTGTTGCGCTATTTTTCTTGTCAATAGACTTAACCATGTGTTTTATAATCTTCTTTTATAGATTTCTTTCCTTAGATACTTGCTGGGGAAGACATGAAGAGCACAGTAGCTATCTACCGGCCCTCACCTACCACTCTCCTACTTTTGTATTATGCACAGATGTTTCAATAGGTTCCCATTCTGCAGCACGTTAGGTCTAATGGAGCAACCTGAAATCAGGAACAAACAGTTCTAGCCACTTATCAAGGCAGGAACGCTCAGTGGCAGGGCCCACTGCCCCTTGAATGTATAACACCCTGCCCTTGACCAGCACAGATTTGTTTCTTCTCTCCAACATGAATTGGGATGAGCAGAGCTGCCATCCACTGACTCCGATGCAAGCAGCTGGCCTCCCCTGGAAACCAGCCACAATGGGATCCTGTCCCTTCTTTTATTACTCATTGTGTTTATAAGCAATAAAGAAGTCATTTTCAGAAACTTTCTGAAGTGCTTGATCCTGCATTCTCATGACAATTCAAATAACTCACTTCACAATCTTTGTCTTTCACATGCACACACATACACACTTGCATGCACACACACACATGCCCATAAACCTCATATTAAACTCTGGCTCTTACCATCTGTACTTACCCTTTCTGTCTAATACATTTATAATTTTCTCTAAGTAGACAGTTGGAAGTCCAATTGAAAAGTGGTTCCTAGGATTCATGACTTGACTCTTGTTCTCCTCAGGGATACTGGGAATATGTTAACTCCACAGAGCCAGGAGATTTTTTGGGTCACTTTCTAGCAGTGATACTAAGCCCTTTACCCTTTACTTCCCCAAATGCAAAGCTTCCAATAAAAGTTTAACATGGACAGCAGCTTTACTCAATTTATTATCCCCTTTTAAAAAGGGGAGAAGCCACCCACTGAATTCTCTGGTTTCTCCCCAAGGCTCTTGCTCCAGTCCTCTATCTTTTTCATGGCCTTGATATTCATCTTTATCTCTAAGAAACTGTTGTATCCTGCTTCTAATGGTAGAGCTAGCAGAACAGTAATAAAATCCACCCACTCTGTAATTTTCCCCCTCTACTTCTTATTTGCTGAGATACTCACATTGAGTTTTCTGTCTGAATAATGTTTGTTTTCATATGTTAAAGTTCATGTATGTTATTTGTATTTTGTGTGTGTCTGCAGCAAGGGTTGTTCATACATACTTTGTTACATCTCCAACTCAGTTTCCTCTATTATTTTTGTTTTGTGCCTCACAATAATAACATTGTTTATCATCATTCTAATGGTAATAAAATAATATTTTATTGTTATTTTTTGTTTTCTATGCATAAGCTTTGTAAGTGATCATTTCTTCATACATTTGTTAGCCATTGGAACACCCATTGCCGTGAATTTTCTAATCAATTGTTGATTTCTGGCCTGCTTTCCTATAAGTTAAGTTTAGTGTTTACAATATGCTTGACATTTTAAAGATTATTTTAATTCTATTATGAAATCTATCATTCCCACAAAAGTATATAGATCTCCCCTTCTGCCATGGCAGCCATTGAAAGGGCAGTAGCCATGGCTCTACACAACCCCATGTTCCATGGGTCTCAACACGGGCCATAAGGTGACTAAGAATGTGAGCAAGCTAAGGCACAGTGTCCAACATGGGTAATCTAGGCCAACAATGATCATGTTAGCAGACCAGGCAGTTCGTCAATTGCTCGATTTCAGGAAAGACTGGATATCAACCTTTTAAACAATGTAGTAAATTATTTATACCATGGAGAAGGAAACCAACAAAGAATGGCTCAAGATGTAGTGACATATTTAAAAGTGCATCCTGATGTATGGACAAAAGTCAACATAATTTTGGAATTTTCACAGAATATGAACACAAAATACTATGGACTACAAATTTTGGAAAATGTGATAAAAACAAGATGGAAGATTATTTCAAGGAAACAATGTGGAGAAAAAAATACAATGTTGTCCTCATTATCAAAATCTCATGTTATCCAGTTTGTGTAGAGAAGAAGGTGTATATCGGGAAATGGAATATGATTCTTGTTTAGATAGTGAAACAAGAATGGCCCAAACATTGGCTACCATTTATAAGTGACATTACAGGCACAAGAAGGATGTATGATAGCCTCCATTTTATTATGAAATATTGTGATAAAATTCCCCAAATTCTCCAATTGCACATGCAACCCTGGAAATATTGCTCAGATTTCTTGAGAACATTTTTGAGAACAAGTTAATCAGCACATTAATTTATAAATTCCTGAATGTTCCAATGTTTTGAAATATCTCTCTGAATTGGTTTGCTGAGATTGCTGTTGTGAGTGTAAGCCATTATGCAAGACAGTTTGTAACACTATTTATACTGAAAATGATGCAGCTAAAACAGATGTTTCCTTTAAATACTAATATTCGACCTACATACTTAAATGGAAGAGGTGAAAAAAACTTTATCTAAAATCTGTTTATTTCTCTGTACTATTCTTAAGAAATATGATCAGCATATACAAAAAAGACTATATCTCAGGGAAACACTGATGGAGGCCCTGCACTACATGCTGTTATTATCACAAGTAAAAGAAAATGAAATCTTTAAAATTTGTCTTAAGTATTAGAATCACTTGGCAGCTGACCTCTATAGAGAGAGCCCATTTCTATTATCTGCCTCTGAATTGCTCTTGGGACTTCAACATTTTGGTGTTCCTCCCAGGAAACAGCTCTAGTTGCCTGTATAATCCAAGGTCTGCTTGTTGATGGTTAGTCATGTGGCGAAACCAAAAGGAAGTATTGATTGTAGAAAATGATCAGGGAGAAGCTATGAGAAAATTCATGAAAGATACAGATTCCATAAATGTATATAAGAATATGAGAGAAACATTAGTTTATCTTATTCATCAGTATTATTATGTAGATACAGAAAGAAAAATGATTAAGAAGCTTTACAACCAATTCAATGGTACAGCGAGGTCATGTAAATATTTGAATACATTGTGTTGGGCAACAGGTTTCATTAGTGGAGCAATGCATGAAGAGGATGGGTAATGATCTCTTATTACTGTTATAAAGGATCCATTGGGATTATGTGAATAGAAAAGACACAAAGGTAATAAACTATTATTGCATCAAATATCAACTATGTAGTAAGTCAATATTCAAGATTTTTGAAAGCTCACTGGTAATTTTTGAAAACTTTTGTTAACAAGCTATTTGAATTCATGCATGAGATCAATGATGGAGTCCAGGGTGTGGCTTGCAATATTTTCATGAAAATAGCTCAAAAAATACCTCAGACACTTCATTCAGGTACAGTTTAGAGAAGTAATGTCTTTTTTTTTAATAATTTTTTTTTTTAAAGATACTTAGATTACATAAATGTTACACAAAAATTATAGGGATTCCTATATGCCCCACCTCCCGCACCTCCCACAACCTCCCACATAGACATCCTTCATTAGTGTGGCACATCACCTGCAATGGATATACACATCCTGGGGCTTCGGCATTAAGCATGGAACATAGTTCAAACTGTAGACCACAATCTCCCACACAGTTCTGCATGTTATATGATGATATAAAATGGCCTATATTTGTTGTTGCAATGTCACTCAGGATAATTCCCAAGTCCTGAAAACGCCCCTGTATTACAACTGATTTCACTCAGGATAATCCTCAAGTCCTGAAAAAGCCGCTGTATTACAACTGCTTTTTCCTCTCCCTGCCCTCAAAGCATCCAGTGGCCACTGGCTCCATATTAATGTAGTAATTTCTTCTATTTCTTGAATCACAATATATCTATAACAGAATACCAGTAAGTCCACTCTAGTCCATAGCTCTTCCCCCAATACTGAGGAGTCTGGGATGGTGATGTCCACTCCACCTGCAAGTGAGAGGGGGCTTATGTCCCATGGATATGGTGGATGGGATTGTCCTGCCTGCAGCTGCAGGCTCTCTCCATTTCCTTGGATGGTCATTGTCCATCATCATCTCCCTGCCAGGTGTCCTTGGTGAGTCTTTGAGCTGTAGAGTAGGAGCTGCAGCTCCACAAAGATTCCTGGCCCAGCTGGCACATGGGCAGCCCAAAGACTCCACTCTCTGGAACTACACCTACAAACACCAGCACCACATATAGGTTTGAATAGAAGGAACAGATGGACCATGTGCAGGGAAAACATATTTGAATCCAACTCTGTCACTCTCAGAAGCACAGATTCCAAAGTTAGGGTCCACTGATAAGGCACCAAACTCTGGAGCAATCTGCCCTGATATAGGACCTGGGTGCCTCCAGAGCTCTCAGTAGCCCCTCTATTTGGGGTTATATCCACATTGGAAGCCTTTGAGGTCCTCCTAAGATGTGCAAAAGTGTTACATCTGGGATGACCTCCTGACACACTTTGGATTTCTTTAGGCATATGAACTCATTTGTCTTTAACTTTTCCCCTTTTTATTCGAGGTCTTTTTCCAGTCATATTGCCAGTTGGCACTTGGTAGTAATCCCTCATCGCCAGGGAGGCTCA
This sequence comes from Tolypeutes matacus, assembly GCA_026826555.1. Classification (NCBI taxonomy): domain Eukaryota; kingdom Metazoa; phylum Chordata; class Mammalia; order Cingulata; family Chlamyphoridae; genus Tolypeutes; species Tolypeutes matacus. The sequence continues at coordinate 15,427 of JAKSZT010038756.1, read as the reverse complement.
TTCCCTGGAGTCATGTCCCATGCTGGGAGGAAGGTAATGCATTCATATGCTGAGTTTGGCTTAGAGAGAGGCCACATTTGAGCAACAAGGAGGCTCTCAGGAGGCAACCCTTAGGCAACCCATAACAATAGTTTCAGTTTTCAAAAGCAAAGACTCATCAATAACAAGGGCTCATCAGTGTATCATCCTCCTTTGCCAGACACTGACCCTGCACTTGGGGGACTGTTGCTGTTCCCTTGGAGAATGTGGCAGAACTCTCCTGGATGGTAATTCAGTATTCTCTCATTTATTGAGTGATTCTCCATCCACTATGACCATGCCCCATGAGTATTTGAACAATTTTATATACCTTCTGAACGCCCCCCCCCAACAATGATTCTCTTCCGCCCCAGCCTCTGTGTTTGGATAACACCTCTGTGATCCAAAGCTTCTTTAAAGATGAAGCCAATACAATAGCCAAGCAAAATTAATAGGAAAATGAAACAACAATGATGAGATTAAATGTAAGAGATAAAATACATGAAAACCAAAAAAAAAAAAAAAAAAAAAAAAGAAAAAAAGAAAATAAAATGAAAGAATTGGGATATTCAAAAAATGGGAAAAAAATTGAAAAAAATTTTTTTTGACATTTTGACTTTTGTCACTGCAATATCTGATGTCTAGTCTATACCACGGCACCTTCCCCCACTCACTCCCCAGTGTTTCACTATTTTCAATTTACTTTTCAAAGATGTTTTAGTTCACAGCAAAGTCACACACAGAATACAAGGGACTCTTATATACTCAACCTCCTTCCCATTTCCTCACCCCATATTAAAGCCTTTTTGTGTGTGGATGGTAGCATTGTTATAACTGATATACAGATAGTGAAACATAGCTACTAAACATTGTCAATGGTTTACAGTATGGCTTACATTTTAGACTGTACACTTTAATAAATTTTGATGATATTTACCATGTCCTGTGTCCATCACTGTAAGGTAATGAAAAACATTTCCACTGACCATTAAATACCCCCTGTTTGATCTATTCTGTTCCTCCCTCCCCATCCCCTAAAGGCCCACGATGATCCCCTGGCTTGACTCATTGGATGACAAGATTCATAGTCACATGCAACAAGAGGTCTTGACACACTGTTTTGTCCTCCCCTATTAGGAACTGCCCTTGCTCTTATGAGATGCCCATCTGTCTATTTCTGAGCAAATCGATCCTCCCAAAGATGGGAGTCCATGTCCTTCCTGCTCATGGTGTAGGTCTCCATCCACTGATACAAAACATCATGACAAGATGAACACTCACAAACTCCCTAGAAGGCTGCTCCAGATGTGCCCTGTCCCAAATGCCTCCCCAACCAACACCCTAAACCAGTGACCCTTCTTTGTCATATTGCCACAAGAGCACTCCCACCTCTGAACTTTCATCCTGATAACCAGAAATCCCAAGTTTTCACCTGGTCCCTCTCCCATCTCTTCCCCCAGTATCCTGGTTATTCTTATCCACCCTTCCCAATCTAGCCACCTGTCAACCCTGCATCACCAAACCCAATATTCCCTTCAATATGCAACTACACTCTAAAACTTTACCACAGATTATGTTCATATGGGTGATGGCTCACAACTTTCTCTTCTCTTTCTATTTCTTGTAAACCTATCTTTCAGACAATAGTTCTCAGAGACTGCTCAATTTCCTTAATTCATATCAGTGAGGCCATGTACTGTTCATCCTTCAATGTCTGGCTTACTTTTCTCAACATAAGGTCTTCAAGATTAATCCATGTTATCCTGTGGGTTAACACTTTATTCCTTCTTATAGCTGAGTAATATTCCATTGTATGTATGTACCACATTTTGCTTATCCATTCATTTGTTTATGGGCACCTGGGCTTATTCCAAATTTCGGCAATAGTGAACAATGCCGCTATGAACATTGTATCCATATATCTGTTCATGTCTTTGCTTTCAATTATTCTGGGTATATATCCTGCAGTGGAATCACTAGAATATAGAAAGATCTACAGTTAGTTTTTTGAGGAACTGCCAAACTGACTTCCACAGTGGCTGGACCATTCTACAATCTCACCAGCATTGGAAAAGGGTTCCCATTCCTACACATCCTCTACAACACTTGTATTCTGCTGGTTTTTTTAATAGCCACCATTCTAATGGGGGTAAGATGGTATCACATTGTAGTTTTGATTTGCATTTTCCTAATAGCTATTGATGTCGAGCATTTTCTCATGTGCTTTTTAGCCATTTGTATTTCTTCCTTGGAGAAATGTCTTTTCAGGTCACTTGCTCACATTTTAAATGGGTTGTTTGCCTTTTTATTTTTGAGGAGTAGGATTTCTTTATATATGCAGGATATTATGCTCCTATCAGATATATGGTTACCAAATACTTTCTCCCATTGAGTAGGCTGACTTTTTATTCTCTTGATAACATCCTTTGAGGTGCAAAGTTTTTAATATTGAGACGATCCCATTTGTCTATTTTTTCTTTGGTTGCTCATGTTTTGGGTGTGAAGTTCATGAAACTATTTCCTATTACAAGTTCCTATATGCGAATATTCTCACTGTCCTGATTCTGTGATAATCAGGGTGGGCT
>JAKSZT010038756.1:0-12724 GCA_026826555.1 Tolypeutes matacus | reverse complement strand
GGTGTAAAAATGGATAAAAGTAAATAAATAAATAAATCCTTAAAAAAAAAAAAAAAAAAAAAAAGTTCCTATAGATGCTTCCCTACATCATTTTCCAAGGTCTTTATGGTCTTGGCTCTTATATTTAGATCTTTGATCAATGCTGAGTTGATTTTTGAATAAGGTGTGAGATGTTGTTCCTCTCTCATTCTTTTGAATATGGATATCCAGTTCTCCAAGCACCACTTGTTGAAGAGGCCCTTCTCTCCCAACTGAGTGGGCTTGCTGGCCTTGTTGAATAACAGACGACTGTACATTTGAGGATTTATATCAGAACTCTCAATTTGGTTCCATTGGTCAGTATGTCTATCCTTGTGCCAATACCATGCAGTTTTGAACACTGTAGCTTTGTTTTATGTTTTAAAGTCAGGTAGTGTGATATCTCCAACTTCATTTTTCATTTTCAATATGTCTTTGGTGATTCAGGGCTTCTTACCCATCCAAATAAATTTTCTAGTTAGTTTTCCCATTCTGTAAAAAATATAGTGTTGATTTTTATTGGGATTGCATTAAATCTGTAGATGCGTTTGACTAGGATTGACATCTTGATGATGTTTAGTCTTCCTATCCATGAACAGGGAATATTCTTCCATTTATTTAAGTCTTCTTTGATTTACTTTAACAGTGTAGTGTAGATTTATGTATATAAGCCCTTTATATCCTTAGCTAAATTTATTCCTAGTTGTTTGATTCTTTTAGTTACTATTGTAAATGGTATTTTTTTCTTGATTCCTCTTCCAATTGCTCATTATTGGTGTACAGAAATGCTACTGGTTTTTGAGCATTGATCTTATAGTCTACAACGTTACTGAACTCCTTTATAAGTTCTAGAAGCTTTGTTGTAGATTTCTCAGGGCTTTCTATGTATAGGATCTTGTCATCTTCAAATAACGAAATTCTTACTTCTTCTTTTCCAATTTGGATGCCTTTTATATATTTTTCTTGCTTCAGTGCATGAGCAAGTACTTCTAAGACAATGTTAAATAGGAGCAGTGATAGAGGGCACCTTGTCTTGTTCCCAATCTCAGAGGGAAGGCTTTTAGGATTTCACCATTGAAGATGATGTTAGCTCTGGGTTTTTCATATATACCCTTTATAATATTCAGAAAGTTTCCTTCTATTCCTATCTTTTGCAGTTTTTTGTGAGGAAAGATTGCTGTATTTTGACGACTGCTTTTCTGAATCTATAGAGATGATCATGTGATTTTTTCTTTCAATGTGTTTATGTGGTGTATTACATAGATTTATTTCCTTATGCTGAACCATCCTTGCATACTGGGATGAATCCCACTTGGCAATGGTGTATAATTCTTTTGATATGTTGTTGAATGCGATTAGCAAGTATTTTGTTGAGGATTTTAGTATCTAGGTTCATTAGAGAAATTGCTCTGCAATTTTCCTTGTGTTATCCTTGTTTGGCTTTGATACTAGGGTGATGTTGGCAACATAGAATGAGTTAGGCAATGTTCCTTCTACTTTTATTTTTTGGAAGAGATTAAGCTGGATTGGTGTTAGCTCTTTCCGGAATGTTTGGTAGAATTCCGCTATGAAGCCGTCTGGACCTGGGGTCTTCTTAGTTGGGAGGTTTTTGATGACTGAGTCTACCTCTTTACTTGCAATTGGACTGCTGAGTTCAAAAATTTCTTCTTTTGTCAATGTAGGCTGCTTGTGAGTTTCTTGGAATTCATCCATTTCCTCTAACTTATTATTCTTGTTGACATATAATTTTTCAAAGTATCCTCTTATGATACTCTTTATTTCTGTGGGATCAGTAGTGATATCCCCTTCCTCATTCCTCATTTTTGTATTTGCATCTGCTCTATTTTTTGTTAGTCTGGCTAAGGGTTTGTCAATTTTATTGATCTTCTCTAAGATAAACCTTTTGGTTTTATTTTTTCTAGTGATTTCTTATTTTCTATTTCATTTAGTTGTGCTCTAATCTTTGATATTTCCTTCTTTCTACTTCCTTTGTGGTTAGTTTGTTGTTGTTTTTCCAATTCCTCTAGGTGTGCAGTTAGGTCTTCAATTTTAGCTCTTTCTTCTTTCTTAATATATGCATTTATGGCTATGAATTTCCCTTTCAGTACAGCTTTGCCTGCATCCCATAGGTTTTGATATGTAGTATTGTCATTTTCATTTGTTTCAAGGTAGTTACTGATTTCTTTTGAGATTTCCTCCTTAACCCCCTGTTTGTCTAAGAGTGTGTTGTTTAACCTCCATATCTTTGTGCCTAACCTGTTTCTCTGGCCCTTAGTGATTTCCAATTTCATTCCACTGTGGTCAGAGAAATTACTTTGTATAATCTCAATCTTTCTGAATTCATTAAGTGTTGTTCTTTGACCTAGCATGTGGTCTATCTTTGATTATGATCCATGTGCACTCGAGAAGAATGTATATTCTGCTGGTTTTGGGTGTAGTGTCCTGTATATGTCTATTAGTTCCAGGTCCTCTAACGTATTATTCAAAGTCTTTGTTTCTTTATTGATTCTCTGTCTGGATGTTCTAATTGTGATAATGGTATATTAAAATCTTCCAGTATAATTGTAGAGGCATTTATGTCTCCAGTTAGTTTTTCCAGTGTTTGCCTGATGTATTTTGTGGTACCCTGATTAGGTGCATAAATGTTTATGATTCTTCTCTCTTCCTGAAAGCTTACACCTTTTACTAATACATAGTGTCCAGCTTTGGCTCTCACAATAGTTTTGCATTTAAAGTCTATTTTGTCTGATATTAGAATAGCTACTCCTGACCTTTTTGGTTATTGTTTCCTTTAAAATTGTTTTCTAGCCATTCACCTTCAGCCTCCTTGAATCCCTGGGTCTATAGTGGGTTCTCTTTTCTCTTGCTGCCTTCAATATTTTCTATTTGTCTTGAGCATTGGACATTTTGATAATTGTATGCCTTGGAGTAGGAGTGTTTGGATTATACTGTTTTGGTTGCACTGTTCTTCCTGGACATGTACATCCATCTCTCTCAATAGGCTTGTGAAGTTTTTAGCCATTATTTCCTTCAACACTCCTTCTGTTCCCTTTCCCTTCTCTTTTCCTTATGGGGTGCCTATAACACGTATGTTTGTGTGTTTTGTGTTGTCAGTTAAATCCCTAATTCCATGCTGGATTTTTTCTATCTTTTTATCTATATGTTCTACTCTCTGCTTGATTTCAGATGTACTGTCTTCAACATCACTAATTCTTCTGCTGTTCAAATCTGCTGTTATGTGAATCTAGAGTCTTATATTTCTTGGATTGTTCATCACCATCATATCCATTATCTTTTTATGTATGTTTACAATTTCTTCAGTACGTTCTCCCAGTGTCTTCTTAATATCCTTAATCTCTTCCTTCACTTCATTAAGTTGGTCCATTATATTTGTTTGGACAGCTTTGATTTGTTATTCAATTATTTGCATCTCTTCGTGGTTTTTAGTTTATTTCTTGGACTGGTCCATGTCTTCCTGTTTCTCAGTATGTTTTGTAATTTTCTGTTGCCCTCTGGTCATCATTTTATCTTTATGGATTTATTCAGTTATTAGCTTCTCTTTCTGCTGTAGAGTTTCATTTTGCTGGTGGTTCTGTGTGTATGTTGTTTCTTCTTAGACACTTTGTTCTTCTAGTTCTATTTCCTTGCTTTTTTCTATGTTCCCTTCAAGGAAAAAGATTAGGGCCAGAGGAATTTAAAGAGGTAAGAAAGAAAAGGATAAGAGTAATATTGATAAAAGTTAGAAGAGGGGCCATGTAAGACTTAGTAAAATGAGTATTTAACTCATGTAAGCAGTGTTGAGTAATAGGGGGAAAAAAGTGGAATACCTACAATGGAATGAGAAACCAAACAGAGAAAAATATATAGAATGATTCAAAAGGCTAGAATGATGTGGAGAGAGAGAAAGAGTAAAGAAAAGACTGAATGGAAAAAATTAATTAAAAAAAGAAAAGAAAACAGAATAGACAAGATAGAAATTGACACCCATGAAATTGAGGACTAATTAAAAAAACGTGGCATGCAAGAACCACAACAGAAAGCAGAAAGTGGAAAGATGAGTGAAGGAAAAGAGAGAGCATTGGTAGGCAAAATCAGTATACACAGAGAATGGAAAAATCAAGGAAGAAGAAGCACAGCAAAGAACAAACAAGCTAGCAGCACCTAATTTAAAAAAAACTTGGGGGGGTTGAAAGAGGGGAAAAAAGCAAGAAACAAACAAACAAACAAAGAAAATCCAAACATGCACACAAGCAAGCAGTCAAACAAAGCTAAGGAAGAACAATGTTCCTTCTTAGGCCCTTGTGGAGCCTCTCAGCCTGCCTGTGTTCATCAATCAATTATCCTGCAGGCTTCTCTCTGCAGGTTTTGAGGTAGACTTTAGCTAGTAAATTAAGTTAAAATTTTTTTTGAGTTATCTTTTTTTTTTTTTTTTTTGAGAAATAAGGGACCCAAAAGAAGGCCTCTTCTAGTCCACCTCCTCCACCGAGGGGACCCTAAATAGGCTCTTGGAAACTTATCAAACACTTCCCATTTCCTGACCCTCCCCCCCTCAGGGGAGCTGAAACTCTGATAATCCTGAGCACCTAACTGTAACGTTGGCAGACTCTGCCTCCTCCTGAGCCAAGACTCCATATTCCAGGATGGCTGGGTAAATCAGGCTTCCTCAGTGGATTCGCCTCTCCCCTCAGCCGGGCACCACTTCAACCCAGCTAGTGTGCTCCCCAAAGCTGCAAGGGCGTCCAGGCAGACAAACCCACAGAAAGGAAACCCCTCTCCACCCTCTGCCAGAACCCTCCCACTCTCAGAGAATGCTCCCTCTCACTGGGTTGCCGGTGGGATTCAGGGCTCACCCTAGCTCTTTGCACTGAGGGTGGGGTATAACTGTCCACATCCATGATTTCCAGCTGGGGAAAAACTCATGATTTTATATTGAACAATCAATCTCACTGTCCAGCTCCTCCAGATCAATGTCCCTAAGTTTCTTGCTCCATGGGCTCCCAGAACAGAACACTCAGGCATGATCCTGTCCCCAATGAGCCATCCTCTGCAAGAGAGATGATGAGTGCCCATCTAAACCGATGCCTTCTTGCCCTCCTCTCCAGAAGTAATGCCTTTTATTGGTGAGATTTTGAACAACCTTAACATTATAATCTGTGTTATTCAGCTTCAACATATTCATACATTTTATGAAGCTGTGGTCACATAAATTTATGCACAAACAGACCAAACATTATAAGAATATTTGATACAAAAACACATGCTACTTCCTAATCAAGTGTGGGAAAGCACAAAGCAGCAGGCTACCAAAAATACGGGTACTTAAAAATCCTGAAACAGTCAAGCAACTTGGTAGCATATTGAAATCAAATGCAAGACCCTGCAAAGCTGTTGGACACCACTTTATAAATCAGCTTGGATGAATTTATATGAAGATATCCTTAATGTGTACAAGTGCCTCAGTGAAAATATTTCTTCAGCTATCTAAGTTAATGGTTAGATGGTTACAAAGCAACCACTGACTAGATATAAGCAAACATACTAGAGGTTTTGAGGGAAGGGAAAGAGAAATACAGGTGAAATAGGAGGGCATTATGGGGATTTGGGAATTTTCCTGAATGACATTACAATGACAAATATGGGCCATTACATATCTTGCCATAACCTACAAAATTGTGTGGAAGAGAGTATAAACTAAAATATAAACTATAATCCACGCTTAGTGGCAATTCTCTAAAGTGTTTTCATCAATTGTAATGAATGTACCACATTCACTGAAAGATGTTGTTAATGTGGAAAAATGTGGGACATGTAGGAAGTGGGGCATATGGGAATACCCTCTATTTTTATGTAACACTTAAAATAAAAAATATATTAAAAAAAAAAAGAAATAGGCAAACAATAAAAAGGGAAACTTTAAAGTTAATATATGGTTGGGTTAGCCATTCCAATGATCCACAGATCGTAGCTGAAATTGTATTTCTCCTCTGTTGGATGCAGTTTTCATTGATTATCAGAGAAATGTCCCAGTGGCTAGAGAACCAGAGTGATTAGTACTATGGCTAATATTGTCAGCAAGTTATGAGGACATGTAACAGCTGAAATACCTTAAATATTTGAAGGTATTTTTGAATGCACATTAAATATGATAGATAATGGCTTCGAAGAATATCCTCAACAGAGAACAAACTTTTTTTAATATTTCAGGCTCTCCATTTTCATTGATTCCCAGCATACTTGGCTATTCGACCTGCACAGTTCAAACTTGTTTCAGAATCTGTTATTTGGGCTTTCAAACATACTATAAGGAATGTTGCAGATACTTTTTACTCTCTTATAAAATGTTGTCCAAGAAGAAGCTGTAGCTCAGAGTTTCTATCAAGCATATTTCTGTGAAATTCTTCAGTGCATCTTTTCTGTTGTGACAGACATTTCACATAGTAGTGGTTTAACAATGCATGAATCAATTCCTGCATATATGTTTAATTTGGTAGAAGAAGGAAAAATCAGTACACTGTTAAACCAGGAAATCCAGTTAGCAACCAAATGTTTATTCAGGAATATGTGGCTAATCAATCTCCTTAAGTCTGCATTCCTTCATCTACAAGATGCTCAAGTTAAGCTCTTTGTGACAGGGCTTTTCAGCCTAAATCAGGATATCCCTGCTTTCAAGGAGAAGCTTAGAGATTTCCTACTACAAATAAAGGAGTTTGTAGGTGAAGATTCATCTGATCTGTTTTTGGAAGATAGAGAAAAATCTTTGGACAAGCCCAGGAAGAGAAACATAAACTCCAAATGTCTGTACCTGGAATTCTTAATCCACATGAAATTTTGTAAGAAATGTGTGATTAAAATCAGAAGTTATGCTGTTTTTTTCCTCTGTGCAATTCTAATGGCATGAAGAAAACAGCATATGGATATTTGCCAACCAAAATGATATCAATTTGTAAATTAAAATGTCACCTAGTGGCCCTTTTTCTTATGTTTTTGTATAAAAAATTTTCAGTGAAATATCCTTCCATTCTTTAAACTTTTGTTTTGGTCATCTTTATTTAGATTGTATGAAGTTGAAAATTAGGACATTTTAAAAAATTTTTCTTCTTTCCCATATTGTGGTTAGGATGGAAGGAAGAGGCAAATTCAATTTGAACATATGCTTGTAAATTCTATTGCAGAATTATACAAATTTTCATTTAAACAATATCAGTTTTTAAATTAGGGAGCATTTTTTCTAGCCTACATTTCAGTCTAGAAGAAAAGGTAGTGAGTAAAACAAATTGAGTTGTTAAAAGGTTTATACTGCTGCATTGTCTGAAGTTAGTACCTCTTGGACTGAATTGTTTGTCTAGACTACATATATTCCAAGTCTGTATGGCAGGTTTGCAGCAAGATAATGGGCATATCATCACATCATAAAGCAACTTCAAAAAATATGGGAACACAGTTATTTTTTACAAAGTTCTTTTTGTGTGTGCGTGTGCTGTGACTTGTCAACAACAGCTTTTTGTTTATCTCAATGAAGAGTGTTGCTCATTTGTGCACCTTCATTAAAGTGAAATGGTTAAAAATATTCATCTTGTTAGAATAGGCTGAATTTTTAAAAAATAACTCAAAAAACAAAACTAATTTCTGCTTTTGAAATGACTTATATTAATTTACATTTTTTAACAAGCTATAGTACTTTAAGAAGTCTGCTTAAGGAAAATAAACTTGGCTTACATAAAAAGAGTATATATCTAATATATTTTAAAAGTAAGTAAAATGACAACCTGTAATCACCACACATATGGGAAATCTACATCAACAACCCACAAAAACTATTGGTGGGCTCCCGCTACCTTCCCCAGAGATCTACAACATACTAAAATTTGTTTGAGTCATTCCCCTTTTTTTAATTCATCCATTTACCTAATTCAATTTTATTTTAATTTTCTGCTATTACAAACAAGGGTCTAAATCATTTATTTGGACAAGTCTCTCTGTGAAAACAGAAATTGTTTTAGAGTGAACATGCTGATCAGAATAATGCTTGTGAAATTCATCCATGCTCTTGCATGTATTAATAGTTGATCTGGACAAGCACTTTTTCACTGGACAAGCCTGTGAAAGAAGGAAGTCAACAGACATAGCCAGGAAACTGGTAGAAGCCCAACTTGACCAAAGGAAAAGAGGGTGGGGAGAGCCAGATAAGGTTTCAGAAGCGTATCTAACCTGCAGAGTGGGTATAGCTCAGTGGAGGAACTTCTGCCTCACATATACTAGGAGACTGGTTCAATCCTCAGTACATCCTAAGGGAAGGGATTCAAAGACTGATCTAGTGGGATGTCAGGCACACAGCTCGCACCTTGTGACAAGAAAATTATAGACTAGATTTTTCTGTGTTTTAGGGTTTTTTTTGTTGTTGTTGTTTTTTTTAAGATTTTATTTATTTATTCATTTATCCCCCCCTTGCTGCTTGTCCTCGCTGGGTCAGCTAACCACGCCATATGGGCGGGCTTGCCTTCACCAGGAGGCCTCGGGAACCGAACCCGGGGCTTTCCATATGGCAAATGGGAACCCTACTGATTGAGCCACAGCCGCTTCCCATAGGGTTTTTGATATATTATTTGCTATTTTTATTTATTATTATTTTTTTGTCTTTATTTTATTCTCTAAAACTGGGCACCTTACTTGTAGAGTGTGGGCTTCAGGGTCATTTACTGATGAGGACCAGCCACCTGAAAGAGTTCCTAGGGGCCTAAGAGTGAAACCTGGTTTTCCTGGATTGTTTACCGTTTTTAATTGTTTTTCTCTTTCTTTATTTCTTTTTTTTTTCTTTTCCTTTTTTTCTCCTTAGTTTATTTCTTTTCTTACTTTCATTTTTTACTCTTCCATTGTTTTCTTTCATTCCACCTTCTCTGGATTGGGTTCATTTATTTCCCTCTCTTCTCATCTAGCCAGTATTTTATTCTATTCTGTTTTTTTCTTGTTTATTTTTTATTCCACCATTTTATTATTATTCCTTTATATATTTTTTTTATGATTTTTCACTCTTATTACTTATTTTTACCTGGCTCTTTCATGGGTTCTTTTTCTATTTTGTTAAATATTCTTCTTTTTCTCTTATTCTTTCTTTCCTTATCTATAGTCTTAATATTTTTTTAAGGCAACATGGACCACTAAGAAGATATAGAAGTGGAAGCAGTGTCAAAGAGGAATCTTAACACAAAACAAAAAAATAAAACCCTAGAGTGGAAAGAAAAGCTAATCTTCTGAATAAACACATCAAGATAAGATGCCTAGACATCAGCAAAACTTACAAGCCATACTTAAAAAAATGAAGATATGGATCAAGTCTAATGAACAAACTAAAAAACAGGAAGAGATGTAAAATATGGAACAACTAATCAAGGATGACCAAACATATGTCATGGAACAACCTAAAGCAGTGAAGGAAGAGATAAAAGATATTAATAAGACACAATGGGAACATACTTAAGATATTGTAAACATGCATAAAATAGATAACAGATCTGATGCTGATGAATGACACAATGTAAGAAATCAAAAATATTCTCAAAGCATGTAACAGCAAATGTGAAGCACAGAGGAATTAGTGATGTCAAGATAGTACATATGAAACCAGACAGATAGTAGAACAGATAAATATAGAAAAATTCAGCAGGGACTCAAGGGATTTAATGACAACAGATAATGCACAAGCATAAACATTATAGGCTTCCCAGAAGTAAAAGAGAAGGGAAAGGGGTAGAAGGAGTGTTGGAGGAAATAACAGCTGAAAATTTCCCAATTCATTGAGAGACATGGATGTATATGTCCAGGAACCACAGCACACTCCAATCAGTATAAATCTTAACAGGCCAACCCCGAGACTAATACTTATCAAATTGTCAAATGTTCAGGACAAAGAGAGAATAATGAAAGCAGCAAGAGAAAAGAGATCCATCAAATACAAAGATTAAGTGCCTATTTCTCATCTGTAACCATGGCAGTGAGAAGGCAGTGGTATGACATAGTTAAGGTGCTAAAAGAAAAAAAATTCTAGCCAAGAATTTTGTATCCAGCAAAGCTGGCATTCAGTGATGAAGGAGAGTTCGAAATATTCACATATAAACAGAAATTAAGGGAGTTTGTCAACAAGAAACTTACACTTTAAAAAATAATAAGGATGTTTTCAGGTTGAAAGGAAAAAACAGGGGAGAGAGGGTTGGAGGAGAGTGTAGAAAGGATGATTATTAGTAAGAATAACTAAAAAGATAAAAAGAGGAATAAAAATGAAATATGACATAAAAACCTGAAGAAAAAATTGTTAATCTAAGTAATGCCTTGACAGTAATAACATTGAATGGTAATGGATTAAACTCTCCAATCAAAAGACACAGATTTGCAGAACAGATAAGGAAATATGACCCATTTTTATGCTTTCTACAAGAAACTCACCTTAGATCCAGGGACACAAGGAGATTGAAAGTGAATGATTGGAAAATGATTTTAAATGCAAACAATAACCAAAATATAGTGAGAGTAGGTATATTAATATTAGATGCAGACTTTAAGTGCAAATATATTGTATGAGACAAAGAAGGACACTATATATTAATAAAAGGGGCAATCTATCAAGAAGAAGGAACAATCATAAACATGTATGCACCTAATCAGGGTGTCCCAAAGTACATGAGACAAACACTGGAAAAACTAAGTGGAGAAATAGATGCTTCTACAATTATAGTGGGGGATATTAATATACCATTATCATCATTAGACAAAACATCCCAATGGATGTTCAGTAAAGAAACATAGACCTTGAATAATGCATTAGAGGAGCTAGACCTAATATACACAGGACATTATACCCTAATACAGCAGGTTATACACTTTTCTCGAGTGCAGATGTGTCATTTTCGAGGATGCACCACATGTCACAGAAAAACTCTCAACTAAATCAGAAAGATTGAAATTATACAAATTAATTTTTCTGACCACATTGGAATGAAGCTGGAAATTAAAAAGGGACAGAGAACCAGAATAGGCACAAAGGCATGGAAGTTAAACAACACACTTTCAGACTATCAGTGGATCAAAGAGGAAATTGCAGAAGAAATCAGTAAGTACCTTGAAATGAATGAATATGAGAACACAACCTATCAAAACCAATGGGATGCAGCAAAAGCAGTGCTGAAAGGGAAATTTATAGCTATAACTGCCTGTATTAAAAAAAGAAGAAAAAGCTAAAATTGAAGAGCTCTCTGAACAACTGGGGGAAATAGAAAAAAACAACAAGAAACTAATATCAAAGCAAGTAGATTGGAAGACCTTATGTTCAATGAAGCAAGCCGGGCACTGAGGGATGAACAGTATGTGACCTCACTGATTTGAACTGAGGAAAGTGAGCAGTCTCTGAGAACCATTGTCTGAAAGATAGGTTAATAAGGGAGAGTAAGAGAAGAGCAGGCTTTGAGCCATCACCCATATGGACATAATCTATGGTAAAGGGATAGAATATAGTTGCATATTGAAGGGTAGGACAGCTGGGTAGTGATATTACTGGGTTGGATGGTACAGCGTTGACAGGTGGGTAGATTAGGAAGGGCAGGTTCAAATACCCAGGGCATGTAACTGAATCCTGACATTCCATGAGTCAAGACAGGGGAGTGTCATATGCCCCAGGGGGATGGGGAGGAAGGAACAGTTAAGATATAATGGGGTATTTAGTGGTCATGGGAAAGGTTTTTCATTACCTTACAGTAATGGACACAGGACATGGTAAATATCAAAAATTATTAAACTGTACCGTCTAAATTGTAAACTATACTGTAAACCATTGACAATGTTTGGCTGCTATATTTTACTATCTGTATAACGGTTATAACAATGCTAACATCCATAACATTTAAAAAAAAGGTTTTAATATGGGGTGGGGAAGGGTGAGGGAGGTTGGGTATGTGGGAGTCTCTAGTATTCTGTGTGTGACTTTGCTATGACCTAAAACTTCTTTGAAAATTAAATGAAAATTTAGGAGACACTGGGGAATGAGAAGGAGAAGGTGTCACGGTACACTGGACATCTGATAATACAGTGATAAAAGGAAAAAAGAATAATTTTTTTAAAAAAGGATTTTTTTGTTGTTTTTTTTTCCAATTTTTTTTAATGTGTCAATCTGCTAATTATATTTTATTTTCAGTTTTGTTTTCTTTTCTTCTTCTGATTTTCCTTGTATTTATCTCTTGCATTTAAGCTTATCATTATTATTTCTTTTTCCTATTAATTATATTTGGTTATTATATGGGCTTCATGTTCAAGGAAGGTTTAGATCACAGAAGGGTTACAATGGGAGCTGCAGAGGATCATTGGTGGGGGGTGTCTGGGATGGGGGATACATGGTAGTAAGTTCATCTGAATATACATGAAAGATATATAAAATTGTTCAAATGATCAAGGGATGGGGCATGGTCATGGTGGGTAGACAATCACTCAATAAATGAGGGAATCTTAATTCCCAGCCTGGAGAGCTCTGCCACATTCTCCAAGGGAGCAGCAACAGTCCTCTGAGTGCAGGGGCAGTGTCTGGCAAAAGAGGATGGACCACTGATGGGTCCTTGTTATTGATGACTAGCCTTATGAGTCTTTGCTCTTGTAAATGAAACTTAGCCTACTGTTATGGGGTGCCTAAGGGTTGCCACCTGAGAGCCTCCTTGTTGCTCAAATGTGG
>JAKSZT010038752.1:481100-505880 GCA_026826555.1 Tolypeutes matacus | reverse complement strand
AAATGAATAAATAAATAAAATCTTTAAAAAAAAAAAAAAAAGGAACCCCTCTGAGTGGGGTGATAGGCACTTAGATGTTCTATGAGCTCCTACTGAGGTGTGCGTAAGAGTTACCTCTGGGATGACCTCCTGACTCTCTTTGAAATCTCTTAGCCACTTGAACTCATTTGTCTTTACCATTTCCCCCTTTTATTCAAGGTCTTTTTCCAGTTGTGTTGCCAGTTGGCACTTGGTATTAATCCCTCGTTGCCAGGGAGGCTCATCCCCGGGAGTCATGTCCCACGTTGGGGGGAAGGTAATGCAATCATTTGCTGAGTTTGGCTTAGAGAGAGGCCACATTTGAGCAACAAGGAGGCTCTCAGGTGGCAACCCTTAGGCACCGTGGTCTTATCTTTAAGAAGCACCGGGAACCGAACCTGGAACCTCCCATGTGGGAGGGAAGCACTCAACCGCTTAAGCCACCTCAGCTCCCTGCTTTGCTGTGTCTCTCATTGTCTTTCCTCTTTGTGTTTCTTTGTTACATCATCCTGTCGTGTCAGCTCGCTGCACCTGCCCGTCACGCCAGCTCGCCTTCTCCAAGAGGCCCTGGGAACTGAACCCGGGACCTCCGATGTGGTAGGCAGGAGCTCAATCACTTAAGCCCATCTGCTTCCCTAAAGCGTCTTTAAAAGTTAAAAAAATATATTTAAATCCCTCATCAGTCAGTCTTAGAAGTTGCAAATATCTTCTTCCTGCCTGTGACCTCTCCATGAACTTCGTTGGTGGGGACCTTCTGTTTCACAGTAATCTTCAATTTTGAGTAGTCAACTCCATCATTTGTACCCTGTTGCTTGTCTTTTGGGGGTCTTATTTAAGCGATTCCTCCCCAGGTGAAGTGTGTAGAAAGCACAGTGTTGCTATTCAGAAGGAAAAGAGGGAAACGTCACAATTAGATCACTGCCTCACACTGAATACCAAGGAATCAAAGCCATTAATGTAAAAAGCAAAGCTTTAAATCTTTTAGAAGACACTGGAAAATATCTTTATATTTGGAGCAGGAAAATTTCTTAGGCAGGAATGTCTTAGTTAGCTAAAGGCTGCCAAGGCAATATGCCAGAAATGGGTTGGCTTTTACAATGGAGATTTATTAACTTAAAAGCGTACAGTTCTGAGGATGAGAAAAATGTCCAAATCAAGGAACCAGGCAAAGCTCTCGCCCCGAAGACACTGCTGCCGGCGATCCTGGACCCCTGCCACATGGCAGGGTACGTGGCAGCATCTTCCAGTTTCTGCCTTCTCACCCAGGTGCCGTAGCTGTCGGCGTCTGGCTGCTCCTTCTGTTGCTTTCTCTCTCCTGGGTTCTGTTGATTTCAGCTTCTCCCTCTCGTGGCTTTCTTTCAGCTTTCGTGGGTTCCTCTCTGAGGTCCTGGGTCTTTTCTCTCTGTCTCTGTGGCTCTCTGTGTATTCATCCCCTTTATAAATGACTCCAGTCAGAGGATTACGACCCACCCTGGGCCACGCCCTACTGAAATAACCTAATCAAAAGGTCTCCCTACAATAAGTTCACACCCACGGGAATGGATTAGCCCTAAGGACATGATCTTCTGGGTCCATCTAGCGTCAAACTGCCACAAGGAATAAAAATCACGTGTCATAGAAGAAAAGAAGGGTAATTACAAGGCCATTACAACTCACCCTTGCACAACTAAACAGAAGTCAGGTCAGTGATGGCCAGGGCTGGGGTGGGAAGAGGCTTTTCAAGGGAACTGCTCTGTTTCTTAATCGCGATGCTGGGCCCACAACTGCACGTGTTTGTCAAAACTCACAAGACTAAGCTCTACAAGGTGCCTCACCACAGGTGAATGATGCCTTAGTTAAAAAAATTTAAAAAGGTTTTTGATTAAGCCTTCTGTTTGTCAAAAAAAACACCATAAACAGTGCCATAAAACTTGTCACACACTGAAAAGAGATTTGGAATGAATGTAACCGACAAAGGATTCAAATCCAGAACCATGAAGGAATTCCTCAAAAAACAGTAAGAGAAAGAACAGCAACCCAGTAGAAAATTGAGCCAAGAATATGAATAAGCAGCTTCAGAAAGGAAAGTCAAGTGGACACTAAACATATAAAAAAGATGCTCAACTTCATTGGTAATCAAGGAAATGTGTAAAGATAGCACTTGACACCAATTAAAGTAAAAATCATTTAGTCTGATGACACCAGGGGAAGCAGAAACTCCTGCCTGTGTCTGGGAGCAGGTATTGGGCTCCAAGCAACTCAGCACCAGGAGCACAGGGGGATATTCGTGAAACACTTTTTTCCTATTTCTGTGGAGAAAGAACTGACGGCTGAGGTGGGGTCACCTGTGGGGCGGCTGTGAGCCACATCTGCACACATCAACAGGGACTGGCTTCTGAGACAAGCTGAGTGGAAAAAGCAAGTTACAGAATGACAGACACAGTGTGATACCATTTTGCAAAGTTTAAAATACGTAGTCAATGCCATTGTTTGTGGTAAATATTCCGGAACATGCATAGGAGCTATGTCGAGGCTCAAAAAGGCTGGCTGTGCCTATAGGTTCTGTTTCCTTACAAGACAGAGATTGGAGACAAATTGCAAAGTATTGACATCTGTTAACCTGGGTGCTGAGTGCAGTAGCGGTTCTTTTGTTACTGTCAGTGCTTTAAAGCTTTCATAATTTCATAACGCACTTTTAAATTAAAAAGACAGATAAAAGAGACACTACAAAGCTAACAACAACAAAAACAGATAAACCATACTCAAAGTCTCAAAGACACCAACCTGTATTTATAGTTTTCCTTTTCACCATTTGGAGTGTATTTGTTTTTGTTTTTGTTTTTTAATGTGATGCAAGGTAGAGCTCCAACTTCATTCTTCTCCCAAGAATGATCCATTTTCCAGGCACTCTTTACAACATTCTCTGTTCTTCCCCCCACTTATTTGTGATACCACTTCTGCCAGTCATTTTTTTTTTTATGTCTGGACATAATTTGTGTAAACTAATGGGGAGTAGGGAGGAAATGCCCAAAGTGGGGTGATGTTGTGAACCCACATCAGAGAGCTGGGCAGCAGGTCCCTTGGCAGGGGGAGGTGGTGGGAAACGAGCCTAGCAGGCCCTCTGGGTCCTGGGTGCTCGAGGGAGCCCCAGCTCTAGGCTCCAGTGAGCGTGTGTGCAGGACACTCGGGGGCAGATAGTGAGGGGCTACTGCCCTGCCC
The DNA here is from genome assembly GCA_026826555.1 of Tolypeutes matacus. NCBI lineage: Eukaryota > Metazoa > Chordata > Mammalia > Cingulata > Chlamyphoridae > Tolypeutes > Tolypeutes matacus. Next base: position 502,664 of record JAKSZT010038752.1, on the reverse strand, counting down.
AGGGAGGCCATTATGGTGGCCCTGGCAATGGGGGGAAAGGGGGAGTGACTCAGCTGCATTGTGGAGGCAGCAGCAGGAACCCCCGAAAGACCTATAATGGGGTCCAGGGCAAGGAAGGTGCAGCAGCCACCAAACCGCCTGAGACTGCACTGGATAAAGGGGGCTTGGAGCGAAGGAGGGCAGGGCCCACTGCTCCTGCCTCTCAGCCTGTCTCTTCCCAGTGTAGGTGGGAGACGCTGGATTCCTCTAGGTTCTTAGCTGTGTCGCATAAAAGAATTTACAAACATGCCCGTTTAATTAGGCCAGTAAAAAGAGTTTATTGAGAAATGAGAAAAGAAAATTCCACACCCGAGACATGGATGCGGGTGACCTGCAGGCAGAGAGGAGCCCCTGGGGTTGGGGGCTGCCTTTATTAAAGCCGTTCTCTGCTCCCCCCTTTCCTAATGTTAGGGAGGGGCCCCAGCATCTGCTGTTCTGATTGGTTGCCTCAGGACCCCCACCTGTCAGCTGTCAGGGGCCCAATGAGGAGGCCTTTAGTGTGGAGTTGTCCAGGGCCTCCTCTTAAGCGGGTAGGTCCCAGGGTCTTGGCGGGGTCTTCCAGCTTTGTTCTGAGTAGTGGCCTTCCCTCAGAGAGTTTCCTGGTGGGGTCTCATGGTCTTTGTTCTCTGCCAGGTTCCAGCTGTTTTCCTTCTTTCCCTATACTAACCTGCAGCAACACCTCCCTCAGAGAATTTACACCCTTATTCTTAAGGGAGAGCTGAAGGGCGATGGTCATTCTTCTCCAGCTGCTTCCTGCTGGCTAGGGCAGTAGTCTCTGCCTGACGGGGTGTGAGACCCTCCGGCTAGTCTATTGAGGTTGAGGGAAGACGGGTCTGGCACCATGGTTGGGACTGGATGAAATCACCACGTGACTATTACCTTGTTCTGGAAGCGTTGATTCTGGTAGAAATAAACGTAGAATTTTGAAGATACATGGTCCCACTAAAAGGATAAAGAAGATGGTGGTAAGTGGGCCCAGAAAGGGGCCAGCCATGACATATTGGCCCATGAGAGTGACAAGGGCCAGGTGCCACCAGAGGCTGCATCCTCCTGAAGTTGGTGAGCTTCATCTTGCAAGTTTCCAGTGCTGTCTAGAACTGTTCCAGAAACAGCATTCTTCCTTGAGGAACAGGCAGGTTCCTCTCCGTCCCACTGTTGGCATATTTAGGGCTCTGCAATTTTGCAGCACCACAGTGGCAAGGGAGTCTATTTGCTGTCTAAGGGCTTCTAGGGAGCAGCTAGTTTCTTCTATGCTGTTGGTTAACTCCAAGGAGAAATTGTGGTAGACCTGCTGGGTTTGGTATAAACTGCCAACCCCAGTTCCCATGGCAGTGGTTATGCCTAGAAAACTAGGAGGGGGATGGAGATAGGCACTGCCTTTTTAGTTATTATATGTTGAGAAGATACAGGAAATGGATCATAGTAGATAGAGGGGGTGATGTATGCTGGTGAGAATAAACCAGCCAAAGGGGAGGCAAGGAAAGATAGGCCTTGTCTTCTCAAAGAAAGAAAATCCCATCTTGATAGTTTAAAGTAGCAGCAAATGTGAGAGATTGGTTATTGGTGAGCTGGAGCCCTCTTCAGAGCTTGCTTACAGTTACCAGCTCACTGGTTACCTGCCAGCAGACAGTACTTACATACACCTGTTGGGCCCTGGGTCATGAAACGGGGTGCTTCTCTGGGTGTCCCAGACAAGGTCAGGTTCTCCTCCCAGGCCGTGAGGGTCTGGTTTATGACACGCCCACGGCATCTTTGGTGGGGCGTTTGGTCAGCATAAGTGTGTTTAGAAGTACGGAGTTACGCGGCCTAGCAGGGCGTCCCCAACAGCACTGGGTAGTGTTCGAATCCCTTCCCCTCCCTGCTCTGGCTGCCGAGCCCTGAGTGGGTCTTTGGTGCTGGTGAGCATTGTGGCAGTGATGGGGTACTGAGTGAGGTAGGTGTCTGCCTTGCCCTCCCCCTAGCCATAGGAAGAAGTAGTAGACTACATGAAGCGTCATTCGAGCTGGAGTTAGAGGGAATAGCACACAGTTTATGTACTGGCTTTGACACAGGCACTACTTAACAGTGTCTCTTGAATAGGTATTTCAGGCCATCCAATGACTGGCACTCTAACGTCTCCTCAGGTGCTTCTAGTGAGCTGGAACTTCCTTGGACGGGTGGCTTCGCTCGGGATAAGCGCACTCAGCTGGCCACTCCTTTAACAGCTGTGGGAGTGATCAGACCCATGGAGTAAGGTCCTTCCATTTGGCCCTAATTGGGAGTGGGGCATGTTCTGCCAGGTTTTGCTCAGAACCTGGTCTCCAGGTTTAACCTGAGGTAGAGGAGCTACCATGGTTGGGGCTAGAGGGGATTTTGTTCCCAAGCTCCTGGATGACTTGTTGTGCTTTCCTAGGTTTATAAACTAGTTGGGGGAAGCGGCTGTGGCTCAATCAGTGGGGCTCCCGTTTACCATATGGGAGGCCCCGGGTTCGGTTCCCAGGGCCTCCTGGTGAAGGCAGGCCCGCCCGCACGGCGTGGTTAGCTGACCCAGCGAGCACAAGCAGCAAGGGGGGGATAAATGAATAAATAAATAAAATCTTAAAAAAAAATAAAAATAAAAATAAAATACACTAGTTGGTGAGTTCCCAGGTGTCTGACCTAGTTCCAGGCCCTGGGTGAGAAAGCTCGCCCACAGACCATCTCGAAGGGGCTAAGCTGGAGCGAGTCCTTTGGAGCTACACGCAGCCTCAGCAAAGCAAGAGGCAGGTTGGCGACCCAAGGTGACATAGTCTCCTGGCAAAGTTTGGCCAGAATTTGCTTCAGGGTTTGGGTGGCTCTTCCTACTTTCTCTGACGATTGGGGTCTCCATGAACTATGAAGATGGTGTTTAATTCCAAGGGCAGCCGACAGGCCCCGGGTTCTCTTGCTGGTAAAGGCTGGCCCATCGTCACTCGGGAGGGCCTTGGCCACCTCGTTTGCGGTTTCCCTTCTCCTGGGCAACGCTTCCACCCACCCAGTAAAAGCACCTACCAGCACTAAGAGGCACTTACAGCCTGGCAGGATGGCACGTGGGTGAGGCCTATTTGCCAGTCCTCCCCAGGTATGATCCCCGCAGCTGGATAGGGGTTTGAGGGGGGTGGTTTGCTATGCCTCCCGTTGTTTGGGTCACTAATTGTACACAAGGAGCAACTCCTGGTGACCTCCTTGATTGCTTCTGCCAGGCCGTGGCCCTCAAAGACCCATTTGGCTAAGCCGGTCAGGGCACCCCTCCCTAGATGAGGGGCCTGGTGAGTCCGTGAGGACCTTCCGCTGCACTGCTCCCGGCAGGCAGGCCTGAGCTTCCTTCACAAGCCACCCAGCAGCTCCCAGGGTGAACCCCAGGCCAGCGCTTTGGTCTGCTTGTCCTGAGTGTACTCTGGAGCCTCAGCTAGGGGGACACGCTCTGGGACGAGGGCTGGGAGGCAGCGCTGGGTGGGCCCTGCAGCTCTAGCTGCTGCGTCTGTCTGCCGGGCGTTTCCCCCGCTAGAGCAGCGTCTGCGTTCTGGGGCCGCGGGCATCGCTGCTATTGAAGTCAGGGACGTCGGGGACGGTGGATTCCTCCAGGTTCTTGGCTGTGTCACCTAAAAGAATTAAGAACACGCCATAGGATAGACCAGTAGTTTATGGAGAAATGGGAAAAGGGAACAAAATTACACGTCTGAGGCGCTGGTGCAGATCCCTCTAGGCAGAGAGCGAGCACACGGCCTCGGAGAGCTGCCCCCGGCCCTCACGACGCCATTGTTCCGGCTCCCCTTCCGCATGTTGGGGCGGGGCGGCCGTCTGCTGTCCTGATTGGCCGCCCCTCCTGTCAGTTCTCAGGGGCCAATGGGGAGGCCTTCCCCTTGACCCCAGCGGGACCTCTGGCGGGGTCTCGGGGATCTTTCCTGCAGCCTTCCCCTCAGGAGGCTTCGGGGCGTTGCTCGCCACGTGTCTCCCGGCCACGTGTCTCTGCCAGGTCTCCGCCGCCTCGCCTTCCTCGTCCCTGAACTGTCCTGCCTCACCCTTTCTTGGAGCCTCTAGTAGGTCCAGGATTTCCTGCCCTGCTTCATGGGCCACGCACTGTCAGTGAGCAAGCAGGGTGAGCGTGGAGGACGAGGAACGCAGGCTGGAGTCTGTGTGGATGTTCGCGCTTCTCCAGCTGAAGCAGGCTAGATAGGGAGCCAACAGATGGACCTGGAGCCTGGCAAGAAGTCCAGTGGACAGCGATGCCCCAAGATGGCTGCCGAAAGACCCAGAACAAGATTCCAGGGAAGCGGCTGTGGCTCAATTGGTTGAGCTCCTGTTTACCATATGGGAGGCGCCAGGTTTGATTCCCAGGGCCTCCTGATGAAGGCGAGCCGGCCCGCGTGGCGCGGTGAGCTGGCACAGCAGGATGACGCAACAAAGGGAGACAAGCAGACACAGGAAAACACAAAGTAAATGGACACAGCAAGCACAAGCAGCAAGGGAGGGGGGATAAATCAATAAAAATAAATCTTTAAAAAAAAAGAGAATGAGATTCCAGGAGATTCCCAGGAGAAGCCCTGTATATTCTCCAGGGGCCTTAACACTGGGTGCTCCTGGGGGATTGATGGGTGGGGTAATCAATCAAAACAGCAAACAGCTGGGACTCCTCCCCTGCCATTGGCAAAGGAGCAGAATAATAACGGTTTAAAAAGGAAACACAAAGGCATTTTGCTCTCTCTTGCCTCCACGCTGTCCCAGCTCCTGTTTGCGCCCTGTTCTGTCCTTCTTCACCCCCACCTAGATCAACAGGCAAGTAAACCTGTGGATTTATCTTCTACAATGGGCAATTGCAGTCTATGAATCAGCGCATTTTCTCACTCTTCAGCCCCTTCCTCTCTACCTGGGACCCATTTCTCTTCTCACCGTTCCTTAATAAATTACTGGCCTAACTAACCCGACATGCTCTTGAAATTCATTTTTTGCAGCTTAGTCAAGAATCTAGACAAAATCCGGCTATACAGTGGCCAGCATTGAGCCTTAGGTGAAGGCCATCAGCTCTGCCCTCTGGGCTGACATCCCTGGGGAAGGGCTTGTACTTCTAGAGTTTTAAATTGAGAGACCATTGCAAGCCTGTCCTTTTAATTCCTTCCCTGACAAAACTGCTTCCGATTGTAAACCACTCAGTCTGGGTTTCCTACAGGCTCATCTTTTGTTTTTTTTTTTTACCGGGAGGTCCCGGGGATCGAACCCCGGTCTCTCCATATGGGAGACGGACGCCCAACTTCTTGAGCCACATCCGTTTCCCAAGGCTCATCTTTTAAATCTGGCTGCTTGAGTACTTTTGGTTGAGAGTCTCAAGGCAGGAGTGGAGGAGGGGCCCTCAGGGCTGAGGGTGTGACATGCCCTTAGCTGCTCCTCGGGGGTCTCTAGGAACTGAGCCTGGTATTTAATCAACCAGCTGCCTGTGAGCCATAGGTGGGCCCTGGCCTCAAGCGAGTGAGGTGAGAGGTTGCCCTCAGGCTAACCTGGCGGCTTTCTCAGGTAAAGAGCCTGTGCGCCCACTGCTCTCGGGCGCCATCCCGTGCCGCTCTCCAGGCTGTGGGGACATAAGCTACGGGGCAAGCAGTCTGTCTTCGTCAGCCAAAGGGATGTGCTGATGTGAGATACCAGAAATGGGTGGTCTTTATAAAGGGTATTGATTTGGGGTAGAAGCCCACAGCTACCAGGCCATAAAGCGTAAGTTTCTTCTCTCACCACAGTCCATTGTCACGAGCTGGAGCAAGGCAGCTGCCGAGTCTGCCAGGGCTCAGGCTTCGGGGTTCCTCTCTTCCCGGGGCTGCGTTTCTCTCCGGGCTCAGCGCCTCTTTCCTCCACGAGGCCAGCTGTGGACGATCAGGCGAACGGCTCGCTTCTCTTCTCCTGGGGCCTTCTCCCCACCACCAAAACTGCTTCTCAAAAAAAAAGGCTTCAACTCGGTTCTTTGCCTTTTATATTCGAGTCCAAGGGGCGGGGATCGCCCTACTCATGACGCAACCACGGCCAGAGGAACAGACCAGATTACAGGCAGGAGCCAACCAGAGCTTTGGAGTTCAGATCACATCAAACTGCCGAGGGCCACGCAGCCTCTCCCAGTCTCTGGCCTAAGGCTTCTGGAGCCGAGCCCTTCCCATTCTACGCGGAGAGAAAGGCTTGCCAGCTAGGGGCCCCCAAGGCTGGAGGGTCTGTTCCCGCCCTAAGGGACGCTCACCAGCCCCTGCAGCAGCACGGCAGCCTGGCTGGGCTGTTTCCCCAAACCTGGGTATCCCAAGTCCACAGTAAGCAGCCACCCCCCCAGGAAAGCCGCAGTTGTTTGCTTGTTTGGGGCTGGGGAATACTAGTGATGGTTTGAACTCTCTCTGGGGAGAGAGCCCTTTCCCCTGGGGTGAGAAGAAACCTTAAGTAGGAGACTTTCTGCCAAGAGATCCGTGCCTTGGATGCTGACACTCGGCAGCCCCTATCAGCTAGGAAATTAAGGGCTAGAATGGTTTTGGCATTGGAAATTTCCTTTGTCAACTAGAAAGCAACAGCTCATCCACATGGTTTAAGCGGGCACTCGGCGGCAGGTGGAGATCAGCTAGGTCCTGAGCTAAGGCGTTCCCCAAAATAATATGCGGGCTGTCTCGGAACCCCTGCGGCAGCACGGTCCACGTAAGCTGGAGGTTTAGAGTTGGAATCCTGACGTTCAAAGGCAAAAAGCACCTGGGAGTGCGGGTGGAGAGGGATGCAGAGAAAGGCATCTTTTAAGTGAGAACAGTAACCAAGCCGCGGTTTCTGGGACCTGGTTTAGCAGAGTGTCAGGCTTGGGCACACAGGATGAGTGGGTAACTGGACAAGCTATTAACTGCTCTTAAGTCTTGAGCCAGCCGGTAGTGCCCTCGGGCTCTTTTACAGGAAGAAAGGGCAAGGAGAGTGGGCCGGAGGCCTTAAGGCTTCCTCCTTAAGAGGATGCAGCTTTCTACGGGGGCAGGGCTGGCTGCCATTGTAAGTGATGGAAGCTGGGGGACACAGAGGGCCCCACCTGGAACTCCCGTATCCCCTACCAAGGGATTTAGTCAGTCGGCTGTTTCTTGGGAGATTTAGCTTAGGAATCTGACGCTAACACTGCAGCCAGAGAGATGGTTTCAAACCCAGGCTCTCCAGCTCTCGTTTCCGAGGCATTCCACCTGGGGGCTCGGGCTGGGGTCTACTAATCAAATGCTAGCCCCTAGGGAATGGAGAAGCCCTCTTCCCCTTAATGGACCCAGCATTCTGGAATAAGGAGGAGCTGATGGCTGATGAGGAGGCCTTCTAGTCTACCGGGGAGAGGTTTGGTAAATGCCCTAGACCTTGATTTCCCATCAACTCCTACTTTAGGGCACAATCGAGAAGAAAGAGGTCCAGAGTGGCAGGTCAGGGCCGAGCAGGTGGCTCCCGTGTCAACTAAGAAATTAACAAGGGAGCTGAGGTGGTCAGGAGATTGAGCGCCTCTCTCCACTCCGGAAGGTCCCAGGATCGGTTCCTGGAGCCGCCTAAAGAGAGACAAGCAGACACGGAAGAACACACGGAGCAGACAGCGAGCGCCAAACAATGAGGGGAGCAGAAATAAACAAATAAAACGAAATCTTAAAAAAAAAGTAACAATCGTACCTGCCACGTCAGGGGTCACCCTAGGCTCTGCTGGCTGATGGTGTGGTGCTGACCAGGGAGCCACGCTTGCCTTGGCCCCCCTCAGCCCTCCTCAGAGGCGAGTACGGCTTTGGGAAACCCTTTTCCCTCTCTGGGGAGCCCAGGGCCTGTCCCTTCCTCACTGGGAGGCAGTGCCGTCTCCAGGCCCAGCCTCTCCACGCCTGAAGCAGGTTCCTGCTGACATGGGGCCTGAACTCGGGGGGCCCTGAGGTGACGACGACTTTAACGGCGGCAGCTAAAAGGCTCGCCAGGCCCGGGCCCTGTGCCCGCCGCTCCTTGTCCATCTTGGCTGCGTGGTCTCGATCGGGGACTGAGAGGGCTGCTCTAAAGCGGTGTTCGTGGGAGTCCGGGGACCCGTGGGGAGCTTCTGCAGCTTACGTGCATGTCCAGAGCAGACAGGCCGATGAAGGGAGCTGTATGGGGGTCCGCCCTTCCTCAGAGTTAGGCTCCAGCAGAGTGTCTCTTCATTGCCTCTGCCAGCCTTCCTGAAATGAGGAGGGTTCTCGTCCTGCTGCTGAGCGACGTCCCTGAGCTCACTGCGACCGGCTGCCTTGCTAATAGGCGCCTCATGCCCGTGAGGAGCCATGTGGCCGTGTGGTCTCCAGCCTTCAGGTCTGTCTGTCCCCGCTGACAGCTCCGCCCGGGACCTGTACTAGGAGCTGTTACCGCTCCCACCGCACACGGGCTAGGCTGCTGGGAGCCGGCTGCCGGCGCGTCCTTGTGCCCCAGTCCAGGTGTGGTGCTTTCCTTCCGCGGGCAGCAAGTTGAAAGGTTAGTTGAAAGATCGCTGTGAGGTGCTGGAACCCCTCAGTGAATTTGGTGGGGTCCTCAGAGCGCCAACCTAACTTCTCTTTGCACTGCGCCAGCTCAGCCTTAGAGAAGGGGGTATGCACCCTGATGGTTCCTGCGTCCCTGTTAGCTACTTCCCTTATAGGGCAGAGCCCCTCAGACTTCCTAGCTGGGTGAGGAATGAGGCTCCACTTCAGGTACGACCCACCAGACTAGGCCTCGAGGCCTACGGGGAGGTGCTGAAGCCCCTGCTGTTTAAAGGGGCTTCTGCGGATGTGGCTCCTGGTGAAAGGCGAGCTGGCCCGTGCGGAGAGCTGGCCCGTGCGGAGAGCTGGCGCAGCAAGAAGACGCAACAAAAAGAGACACAGAGGAGAGACAATAAGAGACGCAGACCAGGGAGCCGAGGTGGTGCAAGAGACTGAGCGCCTTTCTCCACCTGGTGCCACCTAAAGAGAGACAAGCAGACACAGAACAGAGAGCAGACAGCGAAGAATGAAGAAACAAAGGAGCTTCTGGGTCGGGGGCCAGAAGGAAGAAATAGGAAGGAAATCAGGGGTCACAGGTCCCAAACAAGTTCGAAACCCAGCAGGGCAAGCTCCAGTAGGTTCCAAGGACTGAACCATCTGTGGATCCGTGTCTCGCCCTCCAGGTGATGGGGCAGCAGCCCCACCCCTGCCAGGACCAGCACAGTGACCAAGCTCTCCTGGAACCCGGGGGGACAGGGCCCCCTCTCCGAGCATCAGGGTGACAGCGCGCTCCCTGAACAAGAGGGCTCAAGGCCCACCCCTCCAAGTGCCCCCTGCACGTCCACCGTCAGCTGATTTAATGGAGTATCAAGTCTGCAATAAGCGGTGCTGGGACACCTGGAAATCCACATGCAGAAGAATGAAAGTGGGGGTGGCTTCCGGGGGCGGTGTGGAGGAGGACAAGGCGCGCAGCCATTTCCCAGAGCGTGGCGCCGTGGAGGCCCGTGACAGGGCCGGCCGCTGGGGCTCGGAAGCCGCAGGCGAGGGCGCGGGGCCGAGCGGGAGGGCAGAGGTCTCAGAGCCTTTTTTATTTATTTTATTTTATTTTATTTATTTTATTTATTTTATTTATTTTATTTTATTTTATTTTATTTTATTTTATTTTATTATTTTTTAAAGATTTTATTTATTTATTCATTTATCCCCCCCTTGCTGCTTGTGCTCGCTGGGCCAGCTAACCACGCCGTGCGGGCGGGCCTGCCCTCACCAGGAGGCCCCGGGAACCGAACCCGGGGCCTCCCATATGGTAAACGGGAGCCCCACTGATTGAGCCACAGCCGCTTCCCATCTCAGAGCCTTTAAACCACAAGGCCCGTCTCAGTGGGTCCAGGAACAGGGGGGCCCTCGCCAGTGCCTGGAGCTGCTTGCTCCAGGAACAGCTTCCCAAGTGTGAATCAGGCACTTTAGTCATCCTCTGCCCAGAGGCTGCCGAGGAGTCCAAGGCACTGACCCCAGCCTGGAGGGTCTGGAGAGGAGGAGAGGAGGAGCTGCGACGGATTCTTTCTTTTTTTTTTTCTTTTACTACGAACATATATTATTTCAATAAAAACTACTTTAAAAGTTAAATTTAATAGATTAAAAAAAATTTTTTTTATTAAAATTTTTTTTCTTTAGGCGGTACTGGGGATTCAACCCAGTACCTCGTACGTGGGAGGCAGGCGGTCAAACACCAGGCCATATCTGTTCCCCTAAAAAGTTTTTTTTTTTTTTAATTTTATTTTGTACATTTTATAATTGAAAGTATAAACAATTAAAAACTAAAAAGTAAACATAGATGAATAAATACATACATTTCTCAATTAAATGTAATGGATACATCTAAATTTTTTTTTTAATCAAACAATACATTACACAATATATTTGGTTCATAGTAACACATTCATACAGTATTTGTCCTTTTGTGTCTGGCTTGCTTCACTCAACATAATGTCCTCCAGGTTCATCCATGTTGCCATATGCTTTATGACTTCATTTCTTCTTACAGCTGCATAATATTCCATCGTGTGAAGAGACCACAGTTTGTTTATCCATTCATCTGTTGATGGACACCTGGGTTGTTTCCACCTTTTGGCAATGGTGAATAATGTGGCTATGAACATCGGTGTGCAGATGTCTGTTCGTGTCACTGCTCTCAGTTCTTCTGGGTATATACCCAGTAGTGGTATTGCAGGGTCACGTGGCAAGTCTATATTCAACTTCTTTAGGAACTGCCAAACAGTCCTCCACAGTGGTTATACCATCCTGCATTCCCACCAACAGTGAAGAAGTGTTCTTATCTCCCCACATCCTCTCCAACACTTGTAGTTCTCTGTCTTTTTAATAGTGGCCATTCTGATAGGTGTGAAATGATATCTCATTGTAGTTTTGATTTGCATTTCCCTAATCATGAGTGATGTTGAGCATTTCTTCATGTGTTTTTTTGCCATTTGTATTTCTTCTTCGGAGAAATGTCTATTCAAGTCTTTGGCCCATTTTTTAATTGGGTCATTTGTCTTTTTATTGTTGAGTTGTAACATCTCTTTATATATCCTGGATATTAAACCCTTATCAGATATGTGATTTCCAAATATTTTTTCCCATTGAGTCGGCTGCCTTTTCACCCTTCTGACAAAGTCCTGTGAGGTGCAAAAGTGTTTAATTTTGAGGAGGTCCCATTTATCTATTTTTCTTTTGTTGCACATGCTTTGGGTGTAAGTTCCAAGAAACCACCACCTACTACAAGGTCTTGAAGATGTTTCCCTACATTTTCTTCTAGTAGTTTTATGGTCCTGGCTTTTATATTTAGATCTTTGATCCATTTTGAATTGATTCTTGTATAGGGGGTGAGATAGGGGTCCTCTTTCATTCTTTTGGTTATAGATATCCAGTTCTCCCAATACCATTTGTTGAAGAGACTGTTTTTTCCCATCAGCATGGGCTTGGTAGGTTTTGTCAAAAACCAGTTGACTGTATAGGTGAGGGTTTATTTCTGGATTCTCAATTCTATTCCACTGATCGATGTGTCTATCTTTATGCCAGTACCATGCTGTTTTGACCACTGTAGCTTTGTAATATGTTTCAAGGTCAGGCAGTGAAATTCCTCCCACATTGCTCTTCTTTTTTAGAATACTTTTGGCTATTCGGGTGCACTTACCCTTCCAGATGAATTTGGTAATTGCCTTCTCTAATTTTGTAAAGTAAGCTGTTGGGATTTTGATTGGTATTGCATTGAATCTATAAATCAGTTTGGGCAAGATTGACATCTTCACGATATTTATTCTTCCAATCCATGAACATGGAATGTCTTTCCATTTGTTTAGGTCTTTTAAAATTTCTTTTAGCATTGTTTTGTAGTTTTCTGCAAATAGGTCCTGTACTCCTTTGGTTAAATTAACTCCTAGGTATTTGAGTCTTTTTGTTGCTATTGAAAATGGAATTTTCCTCCTAATTTCCTCATCAGGTTGTTCAGTGCTAGTGTACAAAAACATTACTGATTTTTGCGTGTTGATCTTGTGTCCTGCCACTTTGCTGAACTCATTTATTAGCTCAAGTAGTTTTGTTGTGGACAGGATCATGTGCGACAGATTCTTGATGATTTCAGACAAGGTGTAGCTTTCACATGAATCTCCAGCCCTCACTGCAGCTGGGGGGACATCCCAGCACAGCGGCTGGGGCAGAAACTCTGTTCCAGAAAACACATGGGATTTCTAGAATGACACAGCTTGGTCCTGCTTTTGTTGCCATCTCACAGCTGGACTCTTGGATCCTGATGACCAGGTAGTCTGTTTTTTTTATTTTTAAAGATTTATTTTATTTATCACTCCCCACCCCCACCCCCATTGTTTGCACTTGTGTGTTTGTCCGTCTTCCTTGTTTTCTTAGGAAGCACCAGGAACTGAACCCAGGACTTCTGATGTGGGAGGGGGGTACCTAATTGCTTAAACCACCTCTGCTCCCTGCTTTGCTGTGTCTCTCATTATGTTTTCTTCTTGTGTCTCGTTGCGTCAGCTTGTTATGTCAGCTTCTGCACCTGCCCATTGCGCAAGCTTGCTGTCTTCTCCAGGAGGCACCGGGAACCAAACAGGGACCTCCCATGTGGGAAGCAGGAGCCCGAATGCTTGAGCTACATCCGCTTCCTGACCATATAGTCTTTTTTTTTTTTTTTTTTTTAAAGATTTTATTTATTTATTCATTTATCCCCCCCCTTGCTGCTTGTGCTCGCTGGGTCAGCTAACCACGCCGTGCGGGCAGGCTTGCCTTCACCAGGAGGCCCCGGGAACCGAACCCGGGGCCTCCCATATGGTAAACGGGAGCCCCACTGATTGAGCCACAGCCGCTTCCCCTGACCATATAGTCTTGCAAGGGGCCTTGCAGTGGCCTCCTGAGCTTCCTGGATCTTCTGCAGCCTCTGGGAAGGCTAAGGTGGGATGACTGGACTAAAACCTACACTGGTGACTACCTCATACCATGGTATTTGGCCCCTGTGTGTGTTTTCTTTTCTTTTGTTAATTTAGAGAATCCTTTATTAGTTTCTGTAACCAAATCCATGTCCCTGCATTATTTTTGTATTTCATGTTTTAATTTCAGTCTGTGTATAGTTTTGAAACCGGGCTAGACTCTATGAAACAGATTGGGGGGAAAGAACATCTTACCTACATACGAAAGGGAAAACTAAACCAGACTGGTGTGTTTGCAGTTCTTAAAGCAAGGACGGCTGTGAGTGACCGTGACGGCGCCTGGCACCGCCGGGCTAACCCGGGAGGCAGGGCAGCTGCAGACTACGGCACTGTGTGATGTGCAGCCCGCGGCCCTGGGGCAGGCAGGTCACTGCCTTTCTCCTGGACTGCGGATTTGGAGTAAGTGGTCCTGAAACACTCATTTTGTTGCCCCAAGTTATGATTTTCCCTCCAGAGGCCAGCCTGCAGGTCGGAGCACGTGCAGCCGCCCCCTCTCGGAGAGCACCTGTGGGAACGCGGGGCCTGCTCGTCAGCGGCAGGCGTCCTTCATGGGCTGGTTTGGGAGAGTGCCACCACAGCTGCCGCTCCGAGGCCAGCTGGGCCCCACCAGGAGCGTGACAGTCCAGCCTTTTCGGGGAAGGGAACCAGGCCTGCTTCCTTCACAGTGTGGGGTGGGGGTTGCGTGTGGAGCACTTGCTAACTGTACATCAATTCATGGTTCAAGAAAAGGGCTGGGCGAAGAAAACAGTTGGCTTTAAAAGTCATGATAGTTTTCTGTCAGCTGCTGGCCTTAAGGCAAAACCAAAATTCTTATCTTCATAACTTCATGCTTTCCAAAATAACTCGGCTCCTGAATTACCAATACGCTTGATCGATGTTTAGGGGAAATAATCTGTCTTGTTTCCCTTGGGCAGCTTCACTTCTTGGTGCCTCCGTGTCCTCGATGGTAAAATGTGGATAATAAGAGGAACTGCCTACCTACCCCAAGGACTCCAGAAGATTTAATGAGAAAATTATTATAAAGAGCCTGACACACAGTATGCCTTCTGTTAAAGTTTCTGTTACTAGTATCTCAGTCAGGGGAACAAGTATATAAAGATGTTACATCAGCTTGCTTCTCAAGATAGAAGTTACTGCAAGAATGTGGTAGTGTGGCAACTGATACTGATCAAACTATGAAATACACCAAGTAGCTTCCTTCTTTAAAAAAAAATGAATGAAAGTGGACGTCTACCTCTCACTGTATCCTAAAATTAATTCAAAATGTATCAGTGATCTAAATAGAAGAGCTAAGACTATGAAACTCTAACAAGAAAACATAGAGAAATATCTTTGGGAACTTGTAGGAGGCAATGGGTTTTTACCTTTTACACCAAAAGCAGATGTAACAAAAGAAAAATAGACAAAATGAACTTCATCAAAATTAAAAACTTTTGTGTATCAAAAGATATTATCAGGGCAGCGGCTGTGGCTCAATCAGTGGGGCTCCCGTTTACCATATGGGAGGCCCCGGGTTCGGTTCCCGGGGCCTCCTGGTGAAGGTGAGCAGACCCACGCGGTGCAGTGTATTGACGGCCTGCGCAGTGTGGTGAGCTGACGCAGCAACATGACGCAACAAAGGGAGACAAGCAGACAGAAAAACACAAAGCAAATAGACACAGCGAGCACAAGCAGCAAGGGGGGGACAAATAAATAAAAATAAATCTTTAAAAAAAAAAAGATATTACCAACAGCTGATAGTACAATTATAAAAACATCCTACCATCAGTTGTAACAGATGTTCCTCACCAATGCAAGGTGTTGAGTATGGGGTGGGCTCTGGGAATCCTGTATTTTATGCATGATTGTTCTGTAAGCCCAAAGCTTCTCTAATAAAGGGAAAAAAAATTCTTGACACACATACAAAGACATTATCAAGAAAGTGAAAAGACAACCTCCAGAATGTGAGAAAATATTTGCAAAACCGATATCTGATAAGGGGTTAATATTCAGAATATATAAAGAACTCCTACAACTCAACAACAAAAAGACAATCCAATTATAAAAATGGGACAAGGATTTGAACAGACATTTCTCCAAAGAAGATATTCAAATGGCTAATAAGTATATGAAAACATGCTCAATATCACTAGCCATTAAAGAATGCAAATTAAAACTACAATGAGATACCATTTCACACTTACTACTTGGATGGCCTGTATTAAAGTACCTGAAAGTTGCAGTGTTGACAAGGATGAGAGGAACAGGAGCCCTCAGACATGCTAGTGGGAATGCAAAATGGCGCAGCTGCTGTGTTAAATGTTCGGTGGCTCCTCAGAAAGTTAAACACAGAATTACTGTGTGACCCACTGTATCAGTCAGCCAAAGGGGTGCTAATGTGAAATACCAAAAATGGGTTGGTCTTTATAAAGGGTATTGATTTGGGGTAGAAGTCCACAGATACCAGGCCACAAAGCGTAAGTTTCTTCTCTTACTAAAGTCCATTGCCACGTGTTGGACCAAGACAGCTGCCGGCGTTTGCCAGGGCTCAGGCTTCTGGGGTTCCTCTCTTCCCAGGGCTGCGTTTCTCTCTCTGGGCTCAGCTCCTCTGGTTCTTCCACAAGGTCAGCTGTAGACTATCAGGTGAACAGCTCACTTCTCTTCTGGGGCCTTCTCTCCAACATCAAAACTCTAACATCAAAACTGTTTCTCAAAAACTGCGTCCTCTGTCCTTTGCCATACCTTTTATATTTGATTCCCCACCCACCAAGGGGTGGGGATCAACACCCGACTGACGTGGCCCAGTCAACACCCTAATCATAACTTAATCACGCCCAGAGGAACAGACCAGTTTACAAGCATGAGCCAATTATATTTTTGGAATTCATAATTACATCAAACTGCCAGATGGCTACACCCAGCAAGTCCTATGTACTATATACCCTCCAAAATGGAAATCAGGGACTGGACAGGTACCTGGAGCCCAATGTTCACAGCAATATTATTCACAATTGCCAGCAGGTGGAGGCAACCCAAGTGTGTATCGATGGATAATGGTAAACAAAGTGTGCTACATCCATAGCGTGGAATATTACTCAGCCGTATAAAGGAATGAAGTTCTGATCCATGCTACACCATGAATGAACCATGAAGACATGTTGAACAAAATAATTCAGACACAAAAGGACAAATATTGTATGATCTGACTTACATGAGATAAATAGAATATGCAAAGTCATTGCGAGAGACCCTTACGGGGCAGGGGTGGGAAGGGGGAGCTAACGTTGACGGCTGTGTGTTTCTGTTTGGGGTGGTGGAAGGGGTTGGTAACGGATGATGGTGATGGTGGCACAATGCTGTGACTGTAACACCACTGAACTGTATACCTGAAAGTGGCTAAAATGGGAAATGTTATGTTGAATAATATATGTTACCACAAAAAACATTTTTTAAAAATATGAGGGAAGCGGATGTGGCTCAAGTGATTGAGCTCCTGCCTACCACATGGGAGGTCCTGGGTTGGGTTCCCAGTGCCTCCTGAAGAAGACGAGCAAGACAGTGAACAGGCGCGATGGGCTGGTGTGGCAGCAGGTGGACACAGAGAGCAGATATCGAGCACAAACAACTAGGGGGAATAAATAAAAATAAATCTTTAAAAAATATATATGGTTATGGGGGAGACTTCCGGGAAGATGGAGGACTAGTAAGACACGGGAATCTCTTCTCCAGAAAAATAGCTAGAGGACAAGCTGAAACAGCTCTGAAAAAGATCTTCTAGGGTTTAGGTCAGCAGGTGAAGGCTGCACACCACCCAGAGGAGAGACGGACAGAAGAGGGAAATCGCGACTACAGAACTGTGAGTCGCAAGTAGCAGCTTCTGCTGCTGCCAGCACCCTCCCCCACACTCTTCAGAATTCTCGGGCCCCTGGGCCTGCGACCACAGACAAAGGGGGCTTCAGGGATCTGCCACTCCCGGAAAGGGGAGAGAGACTGACTCAGGTTCTGACCTGAAATTTGGGCTGTGGAGCCCCACGGACCCTTCCACACAGTGGTTTGCCCTGGGAGCCTGGAAAGGACTGGAGAAACCCGACCCTCGCAACCTCCCTCTCTTCTAGCCTGGACTAATTGTTGAGGACTCCACGGGAGAGGGGAGAGAGAGCCTGGGGCTGACCCTGCTTTGGACTCCCAGGTTTGGTCTGCCCTGTCCCGAGAGCCCTTCCAGGCTGGGTGGGGCTGCGCCATTGTTTGCCTTGGAGCCTGCAAGGGGCTAAAGATATACAAACCTCCCCATCTCCTCCTCTACTAACAGGGACTGATTGTTGAGGACTCAGAGGGGAGTGGAAATATTTCCTAGCTGGGAAAAGGGGGGCGCTACGAGAGAAGTCTGGAGAACTGTCTCAGAAAGTTTGAATCACAAGGCTCTTAGCCCCCAGACAGGAAGCTCCATCACATTGATCTGGTCTGTGTCACAACAAATACGCTCCGACCAGGCATTGAATTGAGAGCAGCCAACAAGCGCCTCTCCTGGCAGACCAAGGAAGTGCACATAAGAAAATTAATAAGTAAGAGAGGCTTTTCCTGGCCTCTATAGCCTCCCTGCCCAAGGCCCTAGGAAACGACTCTACAACCAACTACTGGGTCCAGTGCCCAGTTTTGAGCAACCAGCAGAACAATCCTAACAATCAAGGTTGAGCCAAAAATCAAATAGCTGTGGTAACTCACAGCCTCCTGCCACTAAAACCCCATAAAAAAGAAAGAGATAGAGCATCTAAGTAAAATACAAACTAACCAGATGCCTAAGCACCAGCAAAAAATTATGAGCCGTACTAAGAAAATAGAAGACATGGCCCAAGAAAGGGAATACAGCAAAGTCCCAGAAGAGATGCAGAATTTGAGAGAACTAATCAGCGAGATGAGCACAAATTTCCAAAATCAAATTAATGAGATGAAAGACAATATAGTTAAAGAGATAAATGACTTCAAGAAGACATTGAGGGATGGACTTTTGTTTCTTTTGTTTTTTCCTTTCTCTGGTACAGGTAAAATGCCTATTCTTACAAATATAATTATCAAAGAACATTTTATGTAAAAGCTGTTCCCATATTCTAGAAATGGCCTATGAAATAACTGTTTTGATGACTTGGTTATATGCTTACTATAAATAACTGAATAAAACAGCTGCTTTCTTTCTCTAAAAAAAAAAAAAGAAGTCATTGCGCGAACGTAAAGAAGAATTTGAAATCCTGAACAGAAAAGTAACGGAGTTCATGGGAATGAAAGACACAATAGGTGAGGTCAAAAACACATTTGAGGCATACAACAGCAGACTCGAAATGACAGAAGAAAGAATAAGTGATACCGAAGACAGAGCAGCTAAAATTGAAGAGAGAAATGAACAGAGAGAGAAAAGAATGGAAAAAATTGAGCTGGGGCTCAGAGAGTTGAATGACAACACTAAACGCAAGATCATACGTATCATGAGAGTTCCAGAAAGAGAAGAGAAAGGAAAAGGGGCAGAAACAGTATTTGAGGAAATAGCTGAAAATTTCCCAACTCTCATGAAAGAAATGAATTACATGTCCAAGAAGCACACCATACCCCAATGAGAATAAATCCAAATAGACCTACGCCAAGACACATACTATTCAGAATGTCAAATGTAAAAGATAAAGAGAAAATTCTCAGAGCAGCAAGAGAGAAGCAAACGATCACGTACAAAGGACGTCCAGTAAGACTTAGTGTAGATTTCTCTTCAGAAACATGGAGGCGAGAAGACAGTGGTATGATACAATTAGGAAACTGAAAGAGAAAAACTGCCAGCCGAGAATTCTTTATCCAGCAAAAGTGACCTTCAAATATGAAGGTGAATATAAAGTATTCACAAACAAACAGAAACTAAGAGAGTTTGCAAAAAAGAATCCACCTTTGCAGAAAATATTAAAGGAAGCCTTAGAACCTGAAAGAAAAAGACAGGAGAGGGAGGCTTGGAGGAGAGTATAGAAGAAAGAAAAGCAGAAAGGATAACCAAAAGAGTAAAAAGAGAGACAGAAACAAGATGACATATGAAAACCAAAGAATAAAATGGAGGAAGTAAATAGTGCATTTTCAGTAATATCGTTGAATGTGAATGGATTAAATTCCCCAATCAAAAGATACAGGCTGACAGAATGGATAAAAAAACATGAGCCATCCATATGCTGCTGACAAGAAACTCACCTCAGACCCAGGGATACAAACCGGCTGAAAGTAAAAGGTTGGAAAAAGATACTCCACGCGAATAGTAAACAGAAAAGAGCAGGGGTAGCTATACTAATATCAGACAAAACAGACTTCAAATCCAAAAAAGTGATAAGAGATGCGGAAGGCCATTATATATTAATAAAAGGGACGATCCTCCAGGAAGATATAACAGTCATAAATATCTACGCACCTAACCAGGGTGCCCCAAAATATATGAGACAAACTCTGGCAAAACTGAAGGGAGAAATAGACATTTCTACAATAATCATTGGAGACTTCAACACCCCTCTCACATCTTTAGATAGAACAACTAGACAGAAATCAACAAGGAAACAGAGAACTTGAACAATATGATAAACGAGTTAGACATAACAGACATATACAGAACACTGCATCCAAACTCAGCGGGTTATACATTCTTCTCAAGTGCCCATGGATCTTTCTCCAGGATAGACCACATGTTAGGTCACAATACAGCTCTCAATAAATATAAAAAGATTGAAATTATACAAAGCACCTTCTCAGATCATAATGGAATGAAACTAGAAATCAATAACAGACAGGAAAAAAGGAAATTTGCAAATGTGTGGAGACTGAACAATACACTCCTAAATATTTGATGGGTCAAAGAAGAAATGTCAAGTGAAATCAGTAAATATATTGCGACAAATGAAAATGAGAACACAACGTATCAAAACTTATGGGATACAGCAAAGGCAGTCTTGAGAGGGAAATTTATAGCCCTAAATGCCTATATTAAAAGATAAGAAAGAGCTAAACTCAAAGATTTAACTGAACAACTAGAGAAACTAGAAAAGAAACAGCAAACCAATCCCAAAGCAAGCAGAAGGAAAAAAATAATAAATATTAGGGCAGAAATAAATGAAAACGAGAGCAGAAAAACAATAGAGAAAATCAACAAAACCAAAAGCTGGTTCTTTGAGAAGATCAATAAAATTGACAAACCCCTCGCTAGACTAACAGAGAAAAAAAGAGAGAAGATGCAAATAAATACAATCAGTAATGAAAGGGGGGAAATTACAAATGACCTCACAGAAATAAAAAGAATCATAAGAGGATATTATGAGAAACTATATGCCAACAAACTAGACAACCTAGATGAAATGGACAAATTTCTAGAAACTCATAACCAACCTACACTGACACAACAAGAAACACAAGAACTTAACAAACCAGTCACAATTAAGGAGATTGAAACTGTCATCAAAAATCTCCACCAAAGAAAAATCCAGGACCAGATGGCTTCACAGGTGAATTCTACCAAGCATTTCTAAAAGAATTAACACCAATCCTGTTTAAACTCTTCCAAAAAATTGAAGAGGAGGGAAAATTACCCAACACATTTTATGAAGCTAACATCACCTGAATACCAAAGCCAGAAAAAGATACTACAAAATAAGAAAATACAGACCAATCTCTCTAATGAACATAGATGCAAAAATTCTCAAGAAAATACTTGCAAATCGAATCCAACAGCATATCAAAAGACTTATACATCACGAACAAGTGGGATTTATTCCTGGTATGCAAGGCTGGTTCAACATAAGAAAATCAATCAATGTAATACACCACATTAACAAATTGAAGGAAAAAAACCACATGATCATCTCAATAGATGCAGAAAAGGCATTCGACAAAATCCAACATCCTTTTTTGATAAAAATACTTCAAAAGATAGGAATAAAAGGAAAATTCCTCAATATGATAAAAGGCATATATGAAAAACCCACAGCCAACATCATACTCAATGGGGAAAGGTTGAAAGTTTTCCCCCTAAGATCAGGAACAAGACAAGGATGCCCACTGTCACCATTGTTTTTCAACATTGTACTAGAAGTTCTAGCGAGGGCAATTAGACAAGACAAAAAAATTAAAGGCGTCCAAATAGGAAAAGAGGAAGTAAAACTCTCACTGTTTGCGGATGACATGATCCTGTACTTAGAAAATCCTGAAGTATCCACAACAAAGCTACTTGAGCTAATAAATGAGTTCAGCAAAGTGGCAGGATATAAGATCAACACGCAAAAATCAGTAATGTTTTTGTACACTAGTACTGAACAACCTGAGGAGGAAATCAGGGGGAAAATTCCATTTTCAATAGCAACAAAAAGACTCAAATACCTAGGAGTTAATTTAACCAAGGAAGTACAGGACCTATATGCAGAAAACTACAAAACAATGCTAAAAGAAATTTTAAAAGACCTAAACAAATGGAAAGACATTCCGTGTTCACGGACTGGAAGAATAAATATCGTGAAGATGTCAATCTTACCCAAATTGATTTATAGATTCAATGCAATACCAATCGAAATCCCAACAGCTTACTTTACAGAATTAGAGAAGGCAATTACCAAATTCATCTGGAA
>JAKSZT010038752.1:364253-386100 GCA_026826555.1 Tolypeutes matacus | reverse complement strand
GGACGGAGACAGAGCCCACTTGCAGGCGCACCCAGCGCCGCGTGGCCGGCATGGCCCCCAGACCCACCCAGATTGCCCGCCCGCGGGTGCGTGGCTCACAGGAGGAGCTGGGCCCAGCTTTCGGCCCCAGGGCAGCGCGTCCTCCTCTGAGGGCCTGGGGGAGGGTGCCAGTGCAGGCCGGGTCCGTGGGTAGCAGCAGCACCCGGGGGCGCCTGCCGGGTGGGGTGGGCGTGGCAGCGAGGGGGGCCTGGTTTCACGGGTAGGGGGCGATGACCTAAGTAAGAACATCCAGGGCAGCAGGATCAGGCTCCCACCTGCAGGGGAGGGGCTCATAAATGCAGAGACCCTGCAGTCAGCTCTGAGGGTGCGAGCTCCGGGCTCCGCCTCCACGGGCACCGGAGACGTGCGCGCCTGGGCGTGCTCACCTCTCGCTGGCCCCCAGGAGGGCCTGGGGCAGAGGCGGGGTCCCAGCCCCACCACGGAGCCAGGCTCCTCGGAGAAGGGGAGAAGGGAAGAAGGGAAGGCAGAAGGCACCTGGGCGTCCGTCCTTGTGCTGCAGGCATGTTGGGGACAGCGGGGGCAGGGCAGCGTGGGGGCCACTGCCGGCCTGCGGCGACCTGCGCGTCCGTGGGAGTGAGGTAAGCGAAGGATCGAAGGTGGTGAGCAGGTGGTCACACGGCCAGAAACACCTCCTCCGAGACCAGGGGCCTGGGGCAAGAGAAGAGAAGGTGCCGTGAGGCCGGGCGCGGGCCGAGGGGCCTGCGGTGAGGGGCGCTGCCGCTTGGCCGGGGTGGAGCTGACGGCGCAGACGGCGAAGCAAATGAGAAGATAGGGCGCAAGGTTTCTGAAGGTTCGAGTGTTTCAAAACATGTAACTTTTTAGCTTAACTGCTAAGGTAGGCAGAGCCCTCGAGAAACGCTGGAGAGGATTGGCTTTTCCTCCTGCCGCACGGGGCAATGCTCCCGGACGGCGGCCGCAGGGCGGGCAGGGCGCGCCGGGGGCCTGGGCCACCGGCCTCGGCCCCCTGCCTGCTCTGTCTGGTGCCCGGAAGCACGTAAGCCATCGGCGACGCGGCGTGAACCTCAGCCGCGCTTGAGTCTTGACCGCGGCGTGGCGCACTGGGGCTGTGCGTGCTCTGGGGACGGGCCCTGGGGGCCGACGGCTGACTGCGGATCCCCAGGACGTCTGCAGCTGCGCGGGCTCGGCAGCGCGTCCCGGTGGCCGGCGCCCTGGGGCGGTGGTGAAGCCCGCAGTAGATGCGGGGCTGAGGGCTTTGGTTTGGCCGCGTCGTTGGGCGACTCGGCTTGGGTCCCCGCCGCCCTCTGTGGGCCGCGTGAGTGGGTGCTCCGTCGCAGACGGAGGCAAAGGCGCTGAGGAGGAGAGCACACTGCTGTTGAGTCTTGGGCGCTGGAGCCCCAGGGAGAGCGCGGAGCCGTCTGCCCGGTGGTTTGCAGCTGACGAGACCAGAGCCCTCAACAGCCAGGAACGCCCGGAGAGGAGCGAGCCCTGGGAAGAGACGAGCCCCCTGCCAGCCTTCAGCTGCGCCCCGAGCCTCAGGAGGAGGAGGGAGGCTGGGCCCTCGCAGGGGCGGCGGCCGCCTCGCTCCAGCACACGGCAGCAGGCGTTGGCGGGGGCAGTAACGGGCTTCAGGGCCTGGGGTGTGGGCTCCGGCCCAGACGAGTCCCCTCTATGGAGCCAGAAGCTGGCGGAATCGGGGTAACCCGGCCTGGCGGGCGGCACTGCCCCTGGCCCAGGAATGGCCGTTCTTCCCGGGTCCCTGCACGGGCAGGTGGGCTGCCCGAAGCCAAGGAGGACCCCACGCATGCGGCTGCCGCCCAGTCCCCACGTCTGTGGGTGGAGCCACGACAGCACGAGGTGCCCTCCAGGAGTGGGGGCCAAGCCGACCCCGTCCCCATGCCCACGCCTTGCCTGCTCCACCAGGCAGGGCCCCCCCGACCTCAGGCTGCCGACCCTCCTCCCCGGCGCGTCAGACCAGAGAGGCACGAACACCGCTTCTCCCTGATGGTTTTCGCTAGGCTGTACCGTAGAGGAGGAAGGTGGGGGCTGAACCGCAGCCCAGGCTGGGGGCCCACCCCAGTGCCCCCGCCAGCCGGACCCTCAGGGAGGAGGCGGACAGAGACGCCGCCTCCAAGCACAGTCAAGCGCCTGATTCCTGGAGTTGATCAGCCCCCGGAATCCGTTCCTCTTCCCGTGAATGTAAACGGGACTCGCAGGATGCAAACCAGCAAGGCCGCTCCATGCTCTCGAGTGGGGGCCACAGAGGCAGCCCGGGAGGTGGGGGCCCCCTGGCCAGGAGGTGCCCTTTCGTTCCATAGCCCCTAGCCCTGGGACTCGCAGGGCCTTCTGGGGGCGAGGCTGACGGATGGCGTGGGTGGGACGCCTTCCCTGTTGTGGCACATCCGAGGAGGCGGGGTGCCTGGTCCTGCCACCGAGCTCCTGGAGGGCCGAGGGGGCCGTGGGGCAGGGCAGCCTCCCCCGCCCTCCCAGTGCCCTGCTTTCTGCCCCCCTTGCATCCCACCTGCGCTGCTCCTTTGTATTTGCGCCAGTGGAAAAGCCCTTGTTGTATCTGCCAAACCCACGGAACATTCTCCCACGTCTGCTTTTGTGCTCCGGGACTCACCAGGGCTTTGGCCTTTTCTGCTTTTGTGTCTATTTGGAATTATTTCCTGCATGTGGCATCTGCACAGCCGTCGCGTGCACCTTGGTACTCTCTGTGGGGACTCGTGGCCGCCCAGGTGCCGGCACCTCGCTTCGTGGGTGCCACGAGGGCGCCAGTACCTGCACTTGGCACAGGTGGACAGAAGAGGCAGTGATGAAATTACGCTTTCCTTTCCATCATTTTTTAACATGCTTTCTCATCCCCCTGAGCTCCCGTCTCCTCGTCATAGACTCTCGGTTCTCTACCGTGTCCCCCCAGCCCGTGAGGTTGCTCTCTTATTTCCTTCCCTTCCTTCCCTCTCTCTCCCCCTCCCTCACTCCCCCTCTTGTCCTTTTTAATTCCTCAGACGTTTCACGCTTTCCTTTACCTGAATTATTTTCTTTGTGGCTTTCTTCTGTTCTTCCCCAAACCTGACCACTACTCTAGTTTCTGGTCATTTTCCTACTTGTAGGGTTTTCAGTATTTGATGTTAAGGCCCCCAGCTCAGCCCCGTTCCCCACCTTCGGGGCATCGGCCGTGCTTTCCTGGGGGTGGGTCTTGTTAGGGGTCTCCATGCTGCCCTGGGCCGTGGGTGCCTTGCGCGAGCGCATGCCAGTCCAGCTGCCGCGGCCCCGTGGCCCCTCGTGCACAGCTCTGCGCGGCACCCCAGGCCTGGCCTGCAGTCCTGCGCCTGCCCCGGCCCTGGGAGGCTGTCCAGGCCCCGCTCCCACTGCCGCCTTTTCTGGGGTCTTGCTCGCCGCCCCTTCTCCTCCCAGTGCCTCGCGAGCAAAGCTCACTGCGGCGTCTCCTCTCCCTCCCCGTTGTCTTGGGGTGGCTTTCTGGGCAAAGGGGGGGAGCTCCCCACCCAGAGGGCCCACGTCCTCAGTGACGGTGTCCGTGAAGGGTGTGATGGGGACAGGTTGCGAAACGCTGAGACTGTGGGTCAGCTAACAGTGCTGTGTTGACGTTTGTTGATTCTTTTTAAGACTTTTTTTCTTTCTAATTTTTTTTTAGGAGGTACCGGGGGTTGAACCCGGGACCTCGTACGCGGGAAGCAGGTGCTCAAGCACCGCGCCACGTCCGCTCCCCTGTTGCTTGATTTTGATGCCTGCCTGACGAGAGGATGCCGTGTTCATTTCACACGCTGGTGCAGGAAGGAGCAAACGGAGGTCGTGTCTGCGGAGGCCTGAAATTATTTCAAAATTCAGCTACCCCTCAAAAAGCCTCTCACCGTAAAATGCCCCTCAGCATCACGTTGGCAAGGCCGCCTGGAGCGCCTGGAGCGCCTGGAGCGCCTTTCTCCGGGTTTTCCTGTGTGCTGGTCCCCACCTCCAGAGCCCTGGACGTGCCCCCGCAGGAAGGGGCTCCTAAAGGGGCGCGAGCCAGACGCCCGCCCGCCCTCGGCGACCTTGTGGGAGCTCCCGCGGCCCAGGCCCCCCGCCCTGCCCCTCAAAGCCTTCCTCGGCCTGGTCTCCTGGAGGCGTCCCCAGTTCTCTGGCCTCGGGGGGGAGGAAAGGCGGCGGCGTGCTCCGCGTCCTCCCCCGCGGCCTGGCTGGCGGGGAGCGAGTGTGACGGCAGGAGGGCAGCGAGGCTGAGGGCAGCGAGCCCTCCCTGGGAAGCACACCCCAGAGGTCGCCAGGAACCGGCGCGCAGCCTGGAAGAGGCGGGTGCGGGGCGTGGGCCCAGCTAATCGGCCGTGTCTCCGCAGCGCACTTACCGCTTGCCAAAGGAAGTCCGCGTGGAGCCGCAGAAGTTCGCCGCGGAGCTCATCCACCGCCTGGAGGCTGTGCAGCGCACGCGGGAGGCCGAGGAGAAGCTGGAGGAGCGGCTCAGACGAGTCCGGATGGTGAGTCGGGGGCCTGCCCTGGCGGCGGGCGGCGGGGCCTGACGCGCAGCGTGCGGGAGCCTGGCAGGTCCCGCCAGGGAACCCCCCTCCAGCCCCCTCGAAACCTCCCCGTGCGGGGGCGCGCCCGGGCCCCATGTCCGTCCTGGCCGCAGGCCTGCTCCCCAAAGCCCTGGCTGGTCCCCTTCTCTTAAATGTTGGCTGGCATTCCCCTGTGAGCTTGCTCTGGGAGGGTTTGATTGCTGCTTATTGTGAACAGGCCTGGTTAACTTTTCTGTTTCTTCTTGAGTATGTCCGGTAGTTGGTGCGTTCCTGGGAATTTGATTTTTTCATCTAGACTGTCCAGCTTGTTGGTGTGTAATTTGTTCATAGAAGTCTTGTATAGTCTTTTTTGTTTCTGTAAAATCGGTAATAACGCCCCCACCTTCATTTATGATTTTAGTAATTTCAGTCTTTTTTGGTCAATCCAGCTAACGTTTGTCGTTTTGTCTTTTTGAAGAGCCACCTTTCGGTTTCATTGATTTCCCTCTGCTGTTTTTATATTCTTGGTTGCATTTACTGCTGCACCATTCTTTTTTCCTTTCTTCTGCCAGTTTTGGGATTAGTTTGTTCTTCTAGTTCCTGAAGGTATTCAGTTAGGTTATCGATTTGAGATCTTTCTTCCTTTTTTTAGTGTGGCGTTTTACAGCTGTAAACTTCCATCATTGCGTTGCTTTCCGTGCGCGCTGAGTTTTGTTAGGTAGTGTCTTCATTTCCATGTGTTTCAAGGCACGCTCTGGGCTTGCCCGTGGCGCTTGCTGTGTTTAGTTGGGCAGGTGGTGTCCGTGGTCTCTCTTTCCTTATTGATCTTCGGAGCAGATGCTCTTTATCAGAAGTGGAATAATGAAGTCTGCTGTCAATGCCATCTAGTTTTTTCCCCAATTATGTCAATTGTTTCTTCATATACTGAGGCTGTGTTGTTGGGTGCTGTGACAGTTGGAAGTTCTTTATGAATCCCAAAAAGAAACTAATCCACTTCTGTGGGTGTGGGGCCCTTCTTTTTTTTTTTTTTAGCCTTTGCATTTTATTTATTTATTTATTTATTTTTATTTTTTTATTATGGGTAAAAATCAAAATTCTCACAATACATACAAACATTTGCAAAATGATATATAAATATATATGTGGGGCCCTTCTGAGTTGACTACATCAGCAAGGCGTGACTCAGGTTGAGTCTCTAACTTCTTGCTGGGTCTGATCAAAACGGAGACACAGAAAAAGGGAGCCACCATATTTGATCCTGCCGTGTGAGAAAAAGGACTCCAGTTTCACCCCCAGCTGAGCTGCAAGGAGAGAAGCCCCCAGAGGCTCAAACAGTTGAGGCCCATGCCTGAGCGCTCACAGCTGAACTCAGGAAGAAAGCGGAGCGGCCGAGACTGACAGAGGAGGCTTGGAAAGAGACAAGCCCTGTGCCTGCTTGCCCTCAGCTGGGCTCCGAGAGCTGAGCTCTGAGAGGGGGAGGCAGAGGCCTCGGCAGAGACTGGCCGCCATCTTGGTTTCCCAGGGCTGGACAGCAGGATGCAGTAGCTGGCTTTGGTGGGAAAGCTCCTCTGATGGTGCCTGGATTTGGATATTTCATGGCCTTGGAATTGTAAGCTTTTACCCCAAATAAATCCCCTTTATAAAAGCCAGCCCTTTTCTGTGATTTTGCATTGGCAGTGTTTTGGCAAACTATAACAGGTATAAATCTGTTGATAATTGTTAGATCTTCTTGCTGGATTGAACTTTTTTTTTTTTTAAAGATTTTATTTATTTATTCATTTATCCCCCCCTTGCTGCTTGTGCTCGCTGGGTCAGCTAACCACGCCGTGCGGGCGGGCCTGCCCTCACCAGGAGGCCCCGGGAACCGAACCCGGGGCCTCCCATATGGTAAACGGGAGTCCTACTGATTGAGCCACAGCCGCTTTCCCGGATTGAACTTTTTATCAATGTAGAACATCCTTTTTGTGTGTGTATGTGTGTCTTGTAAACTTTTTTTTTTTTTTTTTTTAAGATTTCATTTATTTGTTTATTTATCCCCCCTTGCTGCTTGTGCTCGCTGTGTCCATTTGCTGTGCATTTTTCTGTGTCTGCTTGTCTCCCTTTGTTGGTTTGTCCCGCTGCGTCAACTCACTGAGCCGCACGGGCCAGCTCGCCTTCACCAGGAGGCCCCGGGAAATGAACCCCGGGGCCTCCCATATGGTAAACGGGAGCCCTGTCGATTGAGCCACAGCCGCTTCCCTCTTGTAAACTTTTTTGATTTAAAGTCTATTTTGTTTGATAATAATATAGCAACTTCAGCTCTTTTTTGGAATCTCTTTTTCCATCTTTTTTACCTTCAACCTCTTGTGTCTTTAGAGCTAAAGTATCTTGTAAACAGTATATAGATGTTGTATTTTTTTTTTTTTATCCATTATGTCAATCTCTGCCCTTTTTTTAATTTTTTCCCTATTGTGGAAACATATATACAAAATAAACTTTCCCGTCCTGTCGCCTCCCAAGCATACCACTCAGCGGGATCCGCCCGTCACTCACATTCCTGCACTGCCTCACAGCCGTCCCTGACGTCAGCTTCCCCTTCGCCCCAGACAGAAACTCCAAACTCATTTTGCATTAACTCCCCATTGCCCCTGCCCCTGTACTCTACTTTCTGTCTTTATAAGTTTGCATATTCTCTGATACTTTCTTCGTGGTTACCATGGACTTAATTTTAACACCGCTAATCTGCAGCATCTCGTTTGCTTTGATGCCAGCCTAGCCGCAGTGCTGTGCAGAGACTGTGTTCCTGTGCCCCTCCACCCCCACCCTTGGGTAGTGCTTGTCATAGATGACATTTCCTACATTATGAGACCAAAGCCACTGATTGATCATTTACATTTTGTGCATTTGCCTTGTAGATCTCCTGGGAAGTAAAAAATGGAGTTACAAACCAAAAGTACGATAGTAACATAAGTAAATACAGACCACTTCACAAATTTGCATGTCATTCTTGCAAAGGGGCCATGCTAATCTCCTCTTTATCATTCCAATTTTAGTATCTGTGCTGTTGAACTGAGCAGGTCTCTGCCTGTTAATTAGTGAGCTTAATCCACTTACATTTAAAGTAAGTACTGATAAGGAAGGACTTACTTTTGTCGTTTCAGCTCTTTGTTTTCTACATATCTTACATGTTTTTGCTTCTTCCATTCCTCCAGTACTGCCTTTTTTTGTATTTAGTTTATTTTTTCATAGAGTACCATGTTGATGCCCTTCTTGTTTCCTTTTCTGTGTAGTTTTTAGCTATTTTCTTAGTGGTTACTTTAGGGGTTACAATTAACATCTTAAATTTATAACAATCTCATCTGAATAATTCCAACTTAGTTTTAACTGTATATTGGCAAACCTCGGAGATGCTGTGGATTTGGTTCCAGACCACCGTCACCGCAAAGTGCATTTCACAGTGGAGCAAGTCATGCAGATTTTTGGTTTCCCAGTGCATATAAAACGTACTTTACACTCTAGTCTGTTAAGTATGAAATAACATTATGCCTTAAAAAACAATGTATAGTGGGAAACTTTTCAACCATAGATCATCCCTTACTAGTCATTATAAAATTCATATTGAGGAGAACCCTAGTAAGTAGATTTCCATATGCAAAAGCCTCAAACCAAAGCTCATCAGAGAGTACATACTTTTGAGTGATGTGATAAATGTAATGGATCTGAGAAAACTATTGTATAGGAAATTAGTCCTCATCAGATACTAAATTCCAAGGATAAACCTTAACATGTAGCAGATAGATAAGAGGAAAGCATTCATGTCTGTCAGACACTTTTAAAAATAACCTGAGATGAAGAATTCACAATAGGAGACATTGACTTTGGGTGTTTGTGAAATAAAAGTTTTTTTTTTCCCCCTCCCTTTCTACAGCAGTATATACTAGATGTCAAATGATAATCATAAATATTTGGGTAGGTAGGGAGGTGTGTGCTGGACTTGTCACTAGAAAAACATCAAAACTGTATAGACTGGTAATATATTTTTTATAACATTTTAATAGCATACAAAAGGATTGTTAAAAAAAAAACTATACATTTTTAGAGAAAAGGACCAAATAGAAGATAAAAAATGAACTGTTTCTACCTCTCAGACTCTGGGGTTTGTCCTTTTCCTTATCTGATGTGTCAAACTTTATGCATGGATTTCATTAAAAAAAAAAAAAAAAAATGTATATACCTTAGTTAAAAAATACCTTATTGGGGAGCAGATGTGGCTCAAGCAGTTAAGCGCCTGCCTCCCACATGGGAGGTCCCAGTGCCTCCTAAAGAAAACACAGATGAGGAGACAACAAGCAAAAAAAAATAAAAATTAAAATATGAGCAGACAACGAGTGCAAACAACAAGCAAATGGACGAGGGAGCCATCTCTGTGGAGGGGGAAATACCTTATTGCTAAAAAATGTTAATCATCATATGAGCCTTTAGTGTGAGTCACAGTCTTTTTTTTTTTTTTTAAGATTTTATTTATTTATTCATTTATCCCCCCCTTGCTGCCTGTGCTTGCTGGGTCAGCTAACCACGCCGTGCGGGCGGGCTTGCCTTCACCAGGAGGCCCCGGGAACCGAACCCGGGGCCTCCCATATGGTAAACGGGAGCCCCACTGATTGAGCCACAGCCGCTTCCCCTGTCACAGTCTTTTTGATCTGGCTTCGATGTTGACGGCTGCTGATTGATCAGGTTGGTAGTTGATGAAGGTTGGGGTGTGTGGCCGTTGGGCAGTTTGATGTAATTATGAATTCCAAAACTATAATTGGCTCATGCTTGTAAACTGGTCTGTTCCTCTGGGCGTGATTATGATTAGGGCGTTGACTGGGCCACGTCAGTGGGGCGTTGAGCCCCACCCCTTTGGTGGGTGGGGAATCGAATATAAAAGGCAAGGGACAGAGGGAGCAGTTTTTCAGAAGCAGTTTTGATGTTGGAGTTTTGATGTTGGAGAGAAGGCCCCAGGAGAGGAGAAGCGAGTCGTTCGCCTGATAGTCTACAGCTGACCTTGTGGAAGAACCAGAGGAGCTGAGCCCAGAGAGAAACACAGCCCCGGGAAGAGAGGAACCCCAGAAGCCTGAGCCCTGGCAAACGTCGGCAGCTGCCTTGCTCCAACACGTGGCAATGGACTGTGGTGAGAGAAGAAACTTAGGCTTTATGGCCTGGTATCTGTGGGCTTCTATCCCAAATCAATACCCTTTATACCATTTTTGGTATTTCACATTAGCACCCCTTTGGCTGATTAATACAGGGTGGCTGTGCAATTTCTTAAAATAAGACGACAATCAAATCTGCTGCATCAATTGACTCTTCCTTTCCGTGCAATGTCATTTGATAACATTTTACCCACAGATGAACTTCTTTCAAAATTGGAGTCAGTCTTCTTAAACTCTGCCACTGCTTTATCAGCTAAGTTTTAATATTCTCAATCCTTAGTCTTTATTTCAACAATGTTCATAGCATCTTTGCTAGGAGTCGTTTCCACCTCAAAAAACTACTTTTCTTTTGCTCATCCATAAGAAGCAACTCCTTGTCCATTCAGGTTTTTTTTTTTTTTTTTTAAGATTTATTTATCTCTCCCCACCCCCTCGTTTGCGCTCACTGTCTGGAACTGAACCCGGGGCCTCCCAAACGTGGGAGGGAGGCACCCAATCATTCGAGTCATATCATGACATTGCAGCAATTCAGTGACATCTTCAGACTCCACTTCTAAGCTAATCGGTTCAAAGTTGATATCTTGACCTCCTCCTTGGAGTCACAAATGTCCTTCATGGCATAATGGTGAATCCTTCCCAGAAGGCTTTCAATGGACTGCCCAGATCCATCAGAGAAATCACTCCCTGTGGGAGCTATAGCCTTACGAAATGGATTTCTTAAATAAGACGTGCAAGTCAGAACGGCTCCTCAGTGTGGATGTGTCGGCAGCATCACAGCATCACTCGTGCCGCTGTCCATCTCCTTCGGAGCTCACGGGTGACCAGCTGCCTTGTCAGTGAGCAGTCATGTTTTGGAAGGAACCTTTTTTTTTTCTTTTCTGAGCAGTAGGTCTCAACAGTAAACCATGCTGTAAACAGATGTGCTGCCATCCAGGCTTTCCTGTTCCGTTTATAGAGCACAGGCACTAACTAGATTTAGCATAAGTCTCAAGGGCCTTGAGATTTTTGGAATAGTGAATGAGCACTGGCTTCAACTTACAGCCCCCAGCTCCATTAGCCCCTAACAAGAGAGTCAGCCTGTCCTTGGAAGCTATGAAGCCAGGCTCTGACTTCCTCTCTAGCTAGGAAAGTGCTCGGTGGCATCTGCTTCCAGTAGAAAACTGTCTCGTGTTAGCTAGCTCTTCTGGACCCCTTGCTGCAGCTTCTGTGCCAGCGCCTGCTCTTTCGCCTTGTATTTCACGTCGCAGAGACCGCGTCTTTCCTTAGACTGGACCTTCGAGACCCTACTTCTGCTAGCTTCACGTTTTCCTTCTGCAGCACCCTCACCTCTCTCACCATTCGCAGAACTGAAGAGAGGTGGGCCTCTGCCTGGACTAGGCTCTGGCTTCAAGGAATGCTGTAGCTGGCTCCGCCTTCTACCCAGACACTCAGACTCTCTCCGTATCAGCAGTAAGGCTGTTTTGCTTTCTTCTCATACATGTGCTCGCTGAGAACTTTTCCTTTGTATTCCTAACTTGGCTAAATGTAGGGTGCAAGAGGCCTAGTAGCTTTTGGCCTGTCTAACCTTTCGACATGCCTTCCTCATAAGCTTAATCATTTCTAGATTTTGATTTAAAGTGAGAGATACATGACTCTTCCTTTCACTTGAATTACTTAGGAGCCATCGTAGGGTTATTGATTGACCTAATTTCAGTAACATCTCGTGTCTCAGGGAACAGGGAGTTCTGAGGAGAGGGAGACGTGGGGGAGCTCTGGCCAGGTGAGCGTCTTATACAGGGGGTGCCCCAAATCAGTTACAGTGGTAACATCACAGATGACCGAGACACAGGTAATAATAATGAAGAATGAAATGCTGCAAGAATTACCAAAATGTGACAGAGACATGAACTGAGCACAAGCTGTTGGAAAAATGGCATCAGTAGACTTGCTCAAATGCAGAGTTGCAACAAACCTTCAATTTATTAAAAAAAAAAAAAAAAAAAAAGGAATATCTGCTGTCTTAGTTTGCAAAAGCTCCTGGAATGCAATATACCAAAGGTGGGTTGGCTTTTAAAATGGGGATCCATTAACTTATCAGCTTACAGTTCTGAGGCCATGAGAATGTCCAGATCAGGCCTTCATCTGGCAACGCTGTCTCCCTGAAGCCTGGCTGCCTGTGGCCCTGGGCCCCTCTCCACATGGCAAGGCACACGGTGGCGCTGGCCAGTCTCCCTTCTCCACCAGGTCTCGTTTCTTCAGCTTCTGGCTTTCTCTCTCAGCTTCTTTTCTCTGCCTCTCTCTCTGTATTCACCCCGTTTATAAAAGGCTCTGGTAAAAGGATTAAGACCTACCTTTGGTGTCTTAGTCAGCCAAAGGGGTGCTGATGCAAAGTACCAGAAATTGGTTGGTAAAAATAAATGAATGAATGAATGAATGGTATTTATTTGGGGTAGAAGCTCACAGTTACCAGGCCATAAAGCATGAGTTTCTTCCGTCACCAAATCTGCTGCCACGTGTTGGAGCGAGATGGCTGCCGACATCTGTGAGGGTTCAGGCTTCAGGCTTCCTGGGCTCCTCTCTTCCCGGGACTCCCTTTCTCTCCTGGCTCAGCTCCTCTGTTTCCTCCACAAGGTCCGCTGTAGACTCTCAGCCGAACGGCTCGTCTCTCTCCCGGGGCCGCCTCTCCTTCCTCATGACCAAGCTCCTCCATCTGCTCGCCTCCCTGGGTTCCAGCGTCAAAACTCCAACGTGAGAACGCCAACTCAAAAACTGCAACTCTGTCCTCTGCCCTGTCTTTTATCCTTGATTCCCCACCCACCAAGGGGCAGGGCTCAACGCCCTGCTGACGTGGCCAGCCAACGCCCTAGTCATAGCTTAGTCATGCCCAGGGGAACAGACCAGTTTACAAGCGTAATCCAATACCTATTTTTGGAATTCATTACTACATCAAACTGCCAAACTGCTACGCTTGGTCACGCCCTATCGAAGTGATCTAAGCAAAAGGTCCTACCTACGATAGGTTTTCACCCACAGGAATGGATTAGCTCTAAGGACGCGATTTTCTGGGGTCCATGAAAACCTCAAACTCTCACATCTGCGAAATGCAGTAAAGCAGAGGACCATACAGTGAGGGCTGCTGCACAGCCCTTCCCCTTTGCGCTGTAATGACAGCTTTATGTGTTGCCGCTTATTAACGTACATTTATATTATTGTGTCGTATTTTTGTCTTTTAAGTCATCTGGAAGATAAATTACAAACCAAAAGTGCAATAACGCCAGCTTTTGTACTGGCTTTTGTATTTACCTGTGTAGTTGCCTTTACCAGTGTGTGTCATTTCTTCTTATGGCTTCAAAGTACTGTCTAGTGTCCTGTCCTCTCAGCCTGATGGACTCCTTTCAGCATTTCTTATAGGAAAGGTATACTAGTAACAAGCTTCTCAGTTTTTTGTTTTCTGGGAATGGCTTAATTTTTCCTTCATTCTTGAGGCTTAGTTTTGGTTTTTTTTTTACTTTATTTTGTACATTTAATAATTGAAAACATAAGCAATTAAAAACTAAAAAGTAAACACAGATGAATAAATATATACATTTCTCAATTAAATGTAATGGATGCATGTAAGTTTTTTTGTTGTTTTGTTTTTTGTTTGTTTTTTTGTTTTGTGTGTGTGTGTATGGGTCAAACACTATATTACACGATATATTTGGTTCATAGTGACGCATTCATACAGTATTTGTCCTTTTGTGTCTGGCTTGCTTCACTCAACATAATGTCCCTTGAGGCTTAGTTTTGATAGATACAGAATTCTTGGTTAACAGATTTTTCCGTTCAGGATATTAAATGTGCCATCTTCCTGCCTTCCGGCCTCCATGCTTTCAAAATCATGAGAAAGTGGATCTTCATCTTACTGGGGATCCCTTGAAGGTGGTGAGCCTCCTCTCTGGTGCCACTTTGAAGATTCTCTTTGTCTTTGTCTTTCTACCATTTAACTATAAGTGGGGCTTGGTGTAGACCTCTTTGGATTTATCCAGCTTGGAGTTTGTTGAGCTTGCTGGGTATTTGTCTTCATAAATTTCTTAAAATTTGGGAAATATTTTGCCATTATTTCTTTAGTTACTCTTTCTGTTCCCTTCTCTTTCTTGTCCTTCTGGAACTCCAGTGAAACATGTTAGTTCACTTGTTGATGTACCACAGCTCCCTCAGGCTCTGTTCATAGTTTTTTCTTCATTTTCCTTCCTGCCCTTCAGACTGTATAATTTTAATTGCCTTATCTTCAACTTTGCTGGTTTTTCTGTTTTTTTCAAATACACTGTTGAACATCTCTAGTGAATTTTTTATTTCAGCTATTTCACTTTTCAGCTCCGAAATTTCTGTTTGGCTCCTTTTAAAATTTTTATCTCCTTATTGACATTCCCTATTTTTTCATACACAGTTCTCCTAAGTTTTCAGTTGACCATAGATTCCTTTACTTATTAAGCATATTTATAAACACTTGAGGGAAGCGGATGTGGCTCAAGCGATTGGGCTCCCATCTACCATATAGGAGGTCCAGGGTTCGATTCCCAGGGCCTCCTGGTGAAAGACAAGCTGGCCTGAGCAGAGAGCTGGCCCACGTGGAGAGCTGGTGCAGCAAGATGACGCAACAAAGAGAGACACAAAGGAGAGACAATAAGAGACACAGCAGACTGGGGAGCTGAGGTGGCGCGAGAAATTGAGCGCCTCTCTCCACTCCAGAAGGTCCCAGGATCAGTTCCCGCTGCTGCCTAAAGAGAAGACAGGCAGACACAGAAGAACACACAGAGAGCAGACAGCGAGTGCAAAACGAGGGCGGGGGGTAGGGAATAAATAAATAAAATAAAATCTTAAAAAAAAAAAAAAAAAAAGTTGATTGAACATCTTTGACTGGTAATTCCAACGTCTGGGCTTCCTCAGAGACCTCAGAGATGGTTTCTGTCCATTTTTTTTTGCCCCTGTGAATGGGCCATAGTTTCCTGTTTCTTTGTGTGTTTATACTTTTCTGTTGTAAACTGCATGTTCTTAGTTTGACAATTGGTAACCCTGGGACCTTCTATGTGGTAGGCGGGAGCCCAATCTCTTGAGTCACGCGCTCCCTGAAGAGCTTTTTAAACGCCTGCGCACACACTTGCTCCCCATGATGCTTGGAGCCCTGGCCCTCCCATGTGGTGGCGCCAGACGGCGTACACTGTCCCACCTGACTGCGCACGGGGCAGGCACCGGCCTCAGTCCACGGGCCCACAAGGCAGCTCCCGTTTGCGCCTGAGCATCGCCTGCCAGCCGCCAGCAGCCCTTGGCCCCACACAGGTGTCTCTTGAAGATGCAAAACCAGCACGGCGGCTCATTCAGGATGTGCAGAAGCCATCCAAGGACGAGTGGGGTAACCTGGATGCCATGGAAGCTGCCCTGGTCCTGGAGAAGAGCCTGAACCAGGCCCTTGTGGCTCTGCGTGCCCTGGGACCTGCCAGCACAGACCCCCACTCTGTGAGTTCCTGGAGAGCCATTTCCAGACGAGGAGGCGAAGCTGGCGGGCGGCCAGCCCACCAGCCTGCGCAGGCCTGCCCACAGCCAGGCTGGGCGAGTGTCTCGGCGAAAGGCTCACCCTCGGGCACGACTAGGAGCCTCTGGGGCCCAGAGCCCACGGGCGCCCCCTCTGTCCCCCGGCGTCCAGGCTTCTGCCCGAGCCCCTCCAGCCAGGAGGCATTGTTCTTTCTAGCTGCCCTCCTGTGGCCCCCTGAACAAGCCCTGACCACGGGTAAACAATCAAGCGCTTCGCAGCGAAAAAAACACAAAAATCCCAGCGGCCGAGCTGTGCTTGGTTCTGGCTGTGGAGACGGCGAGGGGCTCTGCCTCCAGGGCGAGGCCCCTCCGCGCCAGGCGGCCCCCGCGGGGCCCCAGTGGCTGTGAAACGAGGGCCGCTCGCGCCTGCGGCCACGCAGCCTCCCGGTGTGCAGCGCACCAGGGCTGCCTGGGGGCTGGGAGACGAGTGTGCGCCGGGCCAGGGGTCTTGGCTGGGGCCTGGGGCGCCGTCCGCTCGGGCCTGCCCCTGGGGACGCAGCTCTGGGTGAGGAGCACGTGGCTGCTCCCACCTGCGCAGACAGCGGGGCCGGGGCTGCGGGGGGCCGCGAGGCGGCCGAGGGGGGGTGCCCACCCCCTGTCCTGAGTGCCCATTAGGCGCCCACAGCATACTTACTAAGATACAGGGAAACTGGGGTTCTCTTTGCTTCTTTTTCTTGCTCCCCAGTGTATTGAGCCTGGCTCCAGGCGTGGGGTCGGTAAGATAAGAGGAGTGTGGTGGATCTTTGAAATCAAAGGGAAAAAGCTTTAGTTCACGGAGAAGGCCCTACACCTGTTAACTCCTCGAGACTCGGGTGGAATTGAGCTAACGTGAAAATCGGTCCAGAAACGTGGATGAGCTCTTCTGTGCTCAGCGCCAT
Source organism: Tolypeutes matacus (assembly GCA_026826555.1). Lineage (NCBI taxonomy): Eukaryota > Metazoa > Chordata > Mammalia > Cingulata > Chlamyphoridae > Tolypeutes > Tolypeutes matacus. Next base: position 369,975 of record JAKSZT010038752.1, on the reverse strand, counting down.
CTCCTTGGAAAGGGGCTGGAAGGCGGATTGGCGCCGGCGTAGCTAAGGAGCAGGAGCGCGCGCTTAGAGGGAACCGAGGTGGTTTTGAGAAGCATCAAAGAAAGCTGGGTGTTTGGGAACGTGTCGGTGCCCTCGGCCAGCGCCAGCGTCCCCGGAGCCGGGGGCCGCCCCCCGCCCCCCGCCCCCGCCCCCCCGCCCCCCGCGCGCCCCCCCGTGCTTGCCTGCCTCCACGAAGCGCCGGTGCTGGCAGACGGCCCCCCTCGTGTCCCCACAGGAAGAAGAGGGTGAGGACGTCGAGGCAGCTTCCGGGGCCCCCGGGCTGGGCCACAGGCTGCCCCCCACGCAGGCCTGGCGCCACTTCCCAGCGCGCTGCCCCGACACGGGCTGCGTGGGGGCCCGGGACGCCCACGAGGACAACCCCGAGAGCATCCTCGATGAGCACGTGCAGCGGGTCATGCGGACGCCGGGGCGCCAGTCCCCCGGGCCCGGCCTGCGCTCCCCCAAGTCCCGCTCCCCGGACAGTGGGCCCCTGGCCAGGCCGCCAGGACACAGCAAGCACCTGGGCAGCCTGCACCCCCACCGGCACGCCCACCACCACGGCCACCACGGCGCCGCCAAGCCCAGGGAGCAGGCCGAGGCCGAGGCCGCCCGCAGGGCGCAGAGCGGCTCCGCCCCCGGCGCCCCCGACAGCCTGGGCTACAGGTGAGCCCGCGGCGCCGCCTTTCGCCTGCCTGGAGCGCACAGGGTGCCGTGGCTTGTCCGCCTTCCCGGGGCTGAGAGCCACGTCGCCGTGGCGTGCGGTCTAGGTTCCCGGCGTCCGCGCCTCCAGGAAGGGCTGTGGCCCCCAGCGCCCTTGGCAGCACAGTGTCCCAGGAGCGGCGGGGGACGGGCCACCTGGGCCATGTGCGCGCCGGCGAGGCATCTCTGGGCGCCGAGCACCGGACAGGCGTCCCGTCAGCAGCCACGCGGGCCGCCCCCGCCTGCTCCTGGGACAAGTCCCGCCTGCTTCACTGCCGGGAGCCGGCCCTCGAGTACGCGGGAGTCCGCCGCCAGCAGGGCTTTAGAGCGAGCTGCTGCGGGTCGTCAGCAAGGCCCGCGCATGCCCTCTTTTGGGGAGGCTGGGGTGGGGGCTCCCCTGGTGGCCCCCAAGCCGGTGTCTTGAGCCTTGGAGTGGGCGCGGGGGGGCGGGGCAGCCAGCAGGTGACGTGCGTCCTGTCCTTGCAGCAGCAAGGCGAGCGCACCCAAAAGGAGCGCCAGGAAGGCCGATTCCGGCAAGAGCGCCAGCGCCGAGGCCCCAGGGCCCGCGGAAGACGCCGAGAAAAACCAGAAGATCATCCAGTGGCTCATCGAGGGCGAGAAGGAGATCAGCCGGCACAAGAAGACGGGCCACGGGTGAGGGCGTGGGCGCGAACGGCAGGGGACGCGCTCGTGGCCTTGACCTGGGGAAGCTCGAGGACAAGCCCCTGCCAGAGCCTGAAGCCCCTCCCAGGCACAGGGCCTGACTCAGCTCCCTTCCTGCCCCGGGGACGAGGCGAGCAGGACTGAGGATGGCGGGTACTGTGTCCCTGCGCGGGGCGCGCTCAGGCGCTCGGTTGCAGAGGTGCCAGCAGGGCCCGGCTTGCCTTGCGCTTGGGGTGGGGGTATCATGGCTCCTTCTAGGCGCAGCTCCAGGGCTGGGGGCTGGGGGAGGCCCAGAGGGCAGCCACCGCCCTCCACGGCCCTCTTGTTTCCTCCCTGGGGTCCGCGCTCCGGGTCAGGGGTCAGGTGGGCCTCTGGGAGGCACCGCTGAGGACACTTTGCCTTGGCCCAGCCCCCTCTCCGCGCTGGGGACACCAAGCCCCTCTCCAAGGCCCCTCCCGTAGCTGAGGGCCGGTGTTTCCCCAAATCCCTGGCTTAGCGACAGTGGCACATGGTGAGGTCCCTGGAAGTCCACGCCTAGCGTTATGAGCCAGTGGCGTCGCTGCTTTTAACTGGCGGGGCGCGCACAGTAGGTCCAGGGCTGCTCCTCAGTCGTGATGGGGGCTGTTTATATTTCATTTGAATTTTCCGTATGTTCCAGGTTTTCCACAATGAGCATTTACTCAAAAAATTTTAAAAACTAAAAATTCTTCTTTTTAAAAAAAAACTTTTGAATTAAATGTGATATATATTTAAAACTATTTTAAAAAACAAAGGAAAAAAGTAAGGTCCGCTAGGAACAAATGTTCCTAAGAGGAGGTATAAGGAGAGGACACGCGCTGAAGCCTGGAAAGGCCGGGAAGCCCCTGCCATCCCGGAAGGGCGCGGGGGGCTGGCCGCGGGGGCGCCTGTGCTTCAGCACCGCGCTCCCTCGCACTCTCGCAGGTCCTCGGGCGCCAAGAAGCAGCAGGCCCACGAGAGCGCCAGGCCCTTGTCCATCGAGCGCCCGGGCGCCGTGCACCCCTGGGTCAGCGCCCAGCTCCGGAACGCCGTCCAGCCCTCCCACCTCTTCATCCAAGACCCCACGATGCCACCCAACCCAGCCCCCAACCCGCTGACGCAGCTGGAGGAGGCCCGCCGGCGCCTGGAGGAGGAGGAGAAGAGGGTCTGCAAGGCGCCCGCCAGGCCAAGGTGCGGGGGGCGGCCAGGGGCCTGCTGTCGGGGCGAAGCTCTGGCCACAGTGAGCTGCCCACTCCCCCGGGGCAGGTGCTCGCCGGGGGCAGGCGTGAGCCCCCTGGTCCTGCGCAGGCTGCTGGGGCAGAGGCTGGGAGGAGCGGGAAGGCCGGGCGTGGCCCGGGGCCGTGGCCTCTGTTCCCAGCCACGTGGGGGCCTCCTGTGGACGGTCCCGCTTCGCGCGCCTCGGGCCGGGGTGCAGCCCAGCAGGGCGCGGCCCCCACGGCGCCCCGGGGCTCAAGGTCGGGGATTGAGGTGGCGGCAGGGCGCTCTGGGAGCTCCTCGAGGGGGCGCCAGGGCAGGGGAGAGGTCCTCAGGACAAGCGGAGTCAGGTGAGCCCGCCGGCGCCCTGGGGGCCGGGCAGCTGCTCGGCCGCGTCCCCAGGGCCACGCAGGCCACGCGGCCTGGCAGAGCCGGCGGCCCGGGTTGAGGTCTGCAGCTCAGACGGCGAGGACGCGAGGCGCCCCAGAGGGCTTGCGGCCAGCGTGGGAGGGGCGCGGTTAGCCCGGGGGGCGGGCAGGCGGCCCCCAGCAGGGCGCCGAGCCTGGCGAGGCCCCTGGGCCCCTGGCAGGGCTGGGAGGAGCTCGGTGCCCGCGGTCCCGGCCCCTCTCCTGGGCAGCCCCAGCGTCCAGGCGCAGGGCCGGCACCCGAGGCCCACCAGGGCCTGGCGGCCCAAGCCGGCCCCGCCACGGCTGCGCTTCTGTCCCCAGGACGAAGTCGCAGAAGAGGGCCGGCGGGGCGTGCGCCCAGCCCTGCGACAGCGTGGTCGTGGCCTACTACTTCTGCGGGGAGCCGATCCCCTACCGCACGCTGGTGAGGGGCCGCGGGGTCACCCTGGGCCAGTTCAAGGAGCTGCTGACCAAGAAGGGCAGCTACAGGTGAGAGCCAGGGCCCTGGGGGGCAGGCAGGGGCGTCTGTGGCTCCCTCAGCCTCATCTCCTCTCGTGCCCACGTGCACAGCCTGGGCTGTCGCCTCCCACGCGGCAGCAGAGGTGGGGCAGGGTGGGGGGGCAGTGCCCGGAGCCCCACCCCGCAGGCCTGGCTTGTCCCTGCCGCTGGGTCTCCGCCGGGCGGCTGGCCTGGCCCACCCCAAGGACACGGGCTTGCGCGCTGCCCGCCAGCTTGTGGGCTGCCCCGAGGCAAGGGTGTGGGTGGGCAGGCCCCAGGCCACGGCAGTGGACACGTGTGCCGCCCGCAGATACTACTTCAAGAAGGCAAGCGACGAGTTCGACTGCGGCGTGGTGTTCGAGGAGGTGCGTGAGGACGGGGCCGTGCTGCCCGTCTTCGAAGAGAAGATAATTGGGAAGGTGGAGAAGGTGGACTGACGGCGGCCCCACTCCAGGGTGCCTTCGCCAGGCCCTGTCTGCCCTGCTCTTTCCTGGGTGGCCACAGAGCCCTTGCCCACCCCGCTGTGGGGGCGTCCCTGGGAGCGGACCCTCCACTCCTTCAGGCCCCGCCTGGCCCCTGGTGCCGGCCCCTAGACCGTACGCGTCACCGAGTGCCTTCGGGCAGCTGGCCTCTGCCCGCCGCTGTGCGGCTCCAGCCAGTGCCTGGTCCCCCGGGACTGCCCGCAGCCCTGCCTCCACCGTGCCGGCCTCGCGGGCCCTGCCCGTCTCCCCAGGGCCCCTGTAAATATGCACATCCTCAGGCCAGGCCAGCGGGTGGCTGCCTGGGCCTGGTTTTCATGCGCTGACTTGTACAATTCTCTTTTCAAAGGTACTTGGATAAGGATGAAATAAAACGAATTTTAAAGCAGTGTTCCCGTCTGCTGCAGTGGGGCCTGGGGCAGCTGAGGCCCAGGTGGGTTCCAGGGTAGAACCAGCCCCGAGGCTGGCTGGGGAGGAGGGCTGGGGGGCCGCCCTGCCCAGGAAGCACACGCAGCCCAGGACCAAAGCTCTTTATTCACAGCTCACGGCCCCTCCCGGGCCCGCAGACCCCGCAGGCGGTGACCGGGGGAGCGGGCGGCGGCTACAGCTCCTCCTTGGGCGCAGCGGTGGGGGGGGGCGGGGGTCTCCTGGAAGGGCCCAGAGGCCTGCTCAGTCCCGCCCTCCACCCCACTGCCATTCTAGAGGGGGCTCGAGCAGGGGCCTGCGGGCACCCACCACGGAGGGGGCTCCAGGCGGCTCCGCAGGCAGCTCGCCCCCCTGGTCCAGGAACTTGGAGAAGGTCTCAAGGTCCCTGGCGCTTGTGTACTGGATCACCTGCAGGACAGGCCCCGGGAGGACAGGCCCCGCCCCGCCCTGGCCCCGCCCCTGCCGCAGGCCCCGCCCCTGGCCCCGCCCCTGCCCACCGCACAGCTCCAGGCGGAAGCGGGGTCTCCGCCCGTCCCCTCCCACCCCGGAGCCCGGGCCTCACCTTGCGGCCTGGGCCTGCGGGGAAGAACTTGAGCGTGGGGAGGCCACGCACGGCAAAGGCCTCCAGCTCATTGGCCGTGACGTCCAGCTCGGCGATGACGATGTCCTCGCGGTCCCTGTACCTCTCGGCCAGCGCCTCCCAGGCCGGGGCCATCTCCCGGCAGTGGGTGCACCACGGTGCATCTGGGGCAGGAGCGTCCAGCGCTGGTCAGCGGGGGCCCCGCCCGGACCCTGAACCGCCCGTCCCCGACACTCACAGAACTTGACAAACACGTTCTTGGTTTCATCAAATGCCACCTGCTCGAAATTCCTGCCCACGAGGGTCTTGACCGGCCGCCGGTCCCAGTCCGGCGGGACCTCCTGGCTCAGGCGATAGGGCTGTGGGGGCGACAGGGGCCTCTGAGGGCCTGCCCCAGGACCCCTGCCCTGGGGAGGGGCGAGCCGGCTGACCTTGACCTCGCCGTGGAGCGCCGCCTGGCAGAAGGCCGTGACAGTGGCCGCAGTGATGGGCGCCTCGGCCGCAGGCGCGTATTTCTTGGCGGTTTCGATGTTGACGAAGCGCAGGGTGGGCGCTTCCTGGGCCTTCATGCCGAAATACTGCAGCACGTGGTCGTTGTCCACGCCCACGTCCACCACCACGAACAGCACCTGGCGGGCAGCGGGTCTGCGTGGCGCCCCCTGCCCCCTCCCACCCCGCCCCACCCGGCCCCGCCAGTACCTGTCCCCGGAATGGGGGGG